>MJUU01000388.1:0-59346 GCA_002080025.1 Modiolus philippinarum | reverse complement strand
AGACCGTTGCAATGTTTCTGTTTCTCAAATGAGCACAGATATCTTTGGGTAGATCCAGAGTTTGTTACTGGACTGACTAACGCCGACTGTGACAAAACCGGACTTTTCACTGGCAGTGTGACGGGTGCCACGCGTGGAGCAGATCATGCGTTCCCTTCCGGAGCACATGATGATACTTCAGTTTTTATAGGGTTCACACTGCTAGTGCTTTAGTTTTGTGGAATTCTTGTTCATTTTTGTTTGTTTGTTGTTTTGTCTCTGTCATACTGTCTCAATTCGTGTTGGCTGTGAACTGTCGTAATTTTGGATTTATGATTTCTCGTTCTTGCTTCGGTATTCGTTTGTCGATGTATTTCAAAAGCTCAATTTTCAATTGATCCTGAAAATTACAGCCTTGACCTTGAAATTGATTCAAGGTTTTTAATAAGTTTGAAGTATGTCTATTCTGAGTTATGATGAATGTGGATTTGATCTAACCTCCTATAAACACCAATTTTATATGTATACACCACTCTTCAGAAATAGCCATTTTTGCCATGTTTCCGTGGTAACCAACTTTTAACATTTAAATTTTGAAGACATTAATTCTAACCTCACTAAGACTTTTATATATTTTGAATAACTAACCTAATTCTATTAGACAATAGTCAAATCAAGTATATGAAGTTGGTGCCTTTTCTACAATTTGAGGCTGAAAAGTGACAAAACAACGGCAGTAGAATATCGAAGGAACAAAAGTGGCATAATTTTGCCGAAAATAGCGATTTTCTGAAATATTTGTTAACCCCGTTCTTACTTCAAATGATTGCAAATTTTTGAAACTGTTTTGAGATGGCCAATAATTCTCCCAATTAACCTTATACTGAAATATATCTGATATGCACTGATCTTCAGCTTGAAATATTTGAGTTTGAAAAGTGCCTATTTTAAAGGTTTTTAAAATGACCAAAAATTGACGCGTGGTTACCATGACAACGAATGTCAATAATAATAAATAAGCATTTTTGTGATTATCAACCCATAAAATGAATCTCAGCAAAATCGATGTGTGCAGTTATTCAATTTATGTTAAAAATGTTTGGTCCTAACAGACATTCCATGTTAAATAATTACGTTTCAAAGTAGAAAACACAAGATTCTGTAATACAAAATTAATACCCTGCAGACACCTTAATGTTATACATATAATATATGTAACTATCTTTTACTTTTTATGTTAATCTTCTTAAAATGTAACCGAAAGATCGTGTTCTTTCAGGAACACCACAGACTGTTGCGTTCACTGCTGTTCTGACTCACCAAGTGTCTCTTGGACCTACACAAACTGTCCAGTTTGATAAAGTTATCACTAACATTGGTAATGCTTATGAGTCACAGGATGGACACTTCACATCTCCTGTCACTGGTGTTTATATAATATCAGCTACTGTATACAGTACCGGAACACCTGTTCACACTGAAATAGTAAAAAATGGGGTACAGTTAGTGGCTATGTATGGGGACGACGATGATGACTCAGGACATACGATTGTAGTTGTTTTAAACAAGAATGATCGTGTTTATGTTAGACATTTTGATGATAATAATACCATCAGCTATCTATATTCTGGTGCAGACAGATATTTCATTTCATTTTCAGGGGTATTGATTGCTCCTTCATAGTCTCACCTTTTACTTACTTAAGATACAAATTCCGAATAAATTGAAAAAATTAATTAATATTTATTAAATAAAGAATTTCGAAATCGAAGTTTTTACATCTTTTCAAAAGCTTTTACAGTTCAGAAAAAAAGGCTGTGATCGACGTTTTTATGATTATTTTATATTTGAAATATGTAACATTCCTTCCGCCTCTACATACAGCGTATTTGTACATGTATGTAATGTGATCCTAGAGCGAGGACTTCACAAACAAATGCTTTTTGACTTACCAGAAAACTAACACATATGAGGGATGGGAAGGCTTGGAATTATTACTCCGTAAATCATGAGTTTACCCATTTGTGACTGACTTTTTACTAGATCTAGCATTTAGTCGTTTCATCAAAAATATCATATTGACTTGTTCCTGGACATTTAACTTTGGACATATCATTTCGAACATGAAGGCGATTTAGCAACAGACCCTTACCATGTCAACGTATCCGGTCTCCCTTCTTAATTATATCATGTGACCGTGTACATGTTGTATCTGTTAAATGGATTAAGATACTCTAATATGTCGATATACTACGCTTCCTTGTGCTTTATGATATTGAATTCTAAGAGGTAAAATGAATAGTCATTAGACAACGGTTTGCAACTTACCATTGAAATTAATTTTATTAAGTTTCATGGTATTTCATATTTGTATCGCATCTCCCCTGTTTGAAACGTCAAAAGATACTCCGTCTTAGAAGAGATGTGGGGAAAATTCCACTTTAGATCATGTCACGGAAATGTACTTTTTAAATTGGACCAAAGAAATTCAGAAATATGACAATTTTTTTTAATGTCCTTTAAAGCATTCAATCCTTACGCTAACTTGTTTATTCTGATCACGCCCATCATGTTTGGGGTTAGCTTTAAAAATATCACAGAATTCTCCATCTTTGCCTGGTTAAAATTTATTATCTTTTGTTAGGAAATAAAATGTTATTTTTACGACTATTGGTGAGTTGTATGAAAAATTCAGTTTTTCTTATCTCCAGTTACCGCTATCAATTCATTTGTAAAATAAACCTTTGATGAGAACATTATTGAAACTATTAACACTATTCAAATTAATGGCTAGCTACAGTATAGTTGAACATTTTTCTAGTGAATACAAAATGTACTATCAGATGCATAAGTTGGATACACAGTCTTCAGTTCAGAATAATGCCTGGTTCATAGCGTCTCACTCGTGAAGAGGTTAACAGATTAATTTGATCACATGCATTCTTTTATATCACAATAGACTCATTGATTAGTCATTTTTAGCTCACCTGCACTAAAAGGCCAAGTGAGCTTTTGCCATCACTTTGCGTCCGTCCGTCCGTCAACAATTTCAAAAATCTTCTTCTCTGAAACTGCTGGGCGAATTGTAACCAAACTTGACCTGAATCATCGCCAGGGTATGCGGTTTCAAAATTGTGTTTGGTTAGCCCGAAGATAAAACAACATGGCTACTGTTACTAAAAATAAATTGCTGTATTTTGCAAATAACTCGTTAACCGTTACAGATATCAAAAATCTGACTAGGGTAAAAATGATTAGCATTGCAAGATCCACCTGCCATATCAGTCTTGGAGTTATTGCCCTTTTTTCGTTAAATTTTCATAATTTTAATTATTTTCATTTTTTATTTGAAAAACTATAACAGATAGAAGTCAACATTAAATTGCAAAAATGTTCAGCATATCAAGATCTACCCACCCTGAAATTTTTAAGAGAATCCAAAAACTCTTGTAGGAGTTATTACCCTTTTTCACAGAATTTTCACAATTTTCATATTTTTCGTTTTTTATTTCCAAAACTATAGAAGATGAAAGTTAAGTATAAATTGATAAAATGTTTGCCATGCTGTGGCGACTTCAAAACTGGTGTTGAGAATTGTTCGTTGACCGCTATTTTCAAAATGGCCGCAAAAAAGGCAGGAAAATTCAACATTGTCAGATTTCAATCAAATTTGGTTTCCAAACAGATATTGATGTTGCGACTTAAAAACTGGTGTTGAAAATCGTTCATTGACCACCATTTTCAAAATGGCCGCCAAGAAAGGCGGGAAAATTCAAAATTGTCCGATTTCAATGAAATTTTGTTTCCAAATAGATATTGATGTTGCGACTTTAAAGCCGATGTTGAAAATTGTTTCTTGACCGCCATTTTCAAAATGGCCGCCTAGAAAGGCCAGAATTCAACATTGTCCGATTTCAATGAAATTTGGTTTCCGAATAGTTATTGATGTCGCAATTTTAAAACCGATGTTAATATTTGTTCGTTGATGGCTATTTTTAAAATGGCGGCCAAAAAGGCGCGAATATTCAACATTGTCCAATTTCAATAAAATTTGGTTTCCAATTAGATATTGATGTTGCGACTTCAAAACTGATGTTGGAAATTGCTCGTTGACTGCCATTTTCAAAATGGCCACCAAGAAAGGCGAGAAAATTCAACATTGTCCGATTTCAATGAAATTTGGTTTCCAATGGATATTTATGTCGCAACTTAAAAACCGGGGTTGAAAATTGTTTGTTGATTGTCATTTTCAACTGGCTGCCAAAGAAGGCGGGAAAATTCAACATTGTTCGATTTGAATGAAATTTGGTTTCCAAATAGGTATTGATGTCGCAACTTCAAAACCGATGTTAAAAATTGTTTGTTGACTGCCATTTTTAAATTGTTGGCAAAAAAGGCGGGAAAATTCAATATTGTCCGATTTCACTAAAATTTGCTTTCCAAATAGATATTGATGTTGTAACTTCAAAACTGATGTTGGAAATTGTTCGTTGACTGCCATTTTCAAAATGGCCACCAAGAGAGGCGAGAAAATTCAACATTGTCCGATTTCAATGAAATTTGGTTTCCAATGGATATTGATGTTGCAACTTAAAAACCGGAGTTGAAAATTGTTTGTTGGCTGCCATTTTCAACTGGCTGCCAAAGAAGGTGGGAAAATTCAACATTGTCCGATTTCATGAAATATGGTTTCCACATAGATATTGTTGTCAAAACTTAAAAATAGGGTGTTCAAAATTGTCGTTGCCCGCCATTTACAAAATGATGATTCTACTTCAAAACAGGTGTCGAAAGTGGACGTTAGCAAGAACGTTTTTTTTTTGTCAAAAAAGTCCAACAAAGAAATATAGTAAAACATGATCAGACTTTAAATACAGTTCAAGATATTGGTGGTGTTCCAGCTACCACAAAGTTTGAGAGACTGAAGTTCAACTGTATAACTTACAATGTAAGCTTGATTGTGGCAACTGAAAGCCAGGTGAGCGATACAAGCTCCTGAGAGCCTCTGGTTTGTGTTTAATGCACCACCACTTAATTTAATAACATAACTGTAATAAGGTATGACTCGATTTTTTGAACAGATATAAAAGCGATGTAAAGTATTGGTGGGCGGAAATGTCCAATATAGATAAGGATGTTTTAAACATAAATATTAATGCTATGCTTTCACACAAAATGTATTTATAATACATTTTGTGTGAAAGCATAGCATTAATATTTATGTTTAAAACATCCTTGTTACTTTCATCCTTTCAGAAATTCTATGGCCGTCACCATGACATCATTGACAGATATGACGTGTCTGTGTCTCAAATGAATACGGACACTTTCATTTAGATTTCACGTCTTCACGGATTCGACATCCCCAGTTTTGACTCTACCCTGGATTGACTCACTGATAGTGTGATGGGTGCCACTAGTGGAGCAGGACATGCTTACCGGTCCGGAGCACCTGATGTCCCTCCCGGTTTTCATGGGACTTCACACTAGGAGTGCCTTAGTTCTAAATGTCGTCATTTTTATTTCCGTCTATTGTGGCCGTCTCACGTCCTGGTCATCCTTGTCAATATTTGTTTTGAAATTTGCGTGATAAAGTAGTTCTGAATTTTGCAGCTGTTGTTGAAACAACAGCAGTAGACTACCGAAGGAACAAAGGAAGTGATGATTACAAAAATCGAGGTCCAAAGACATGACAAAAACGGCAACAGAGAAAAACAAAGACAAAACAACAACTTTTAATGTGGATGCTTGTAACATCAAAATTCTTGTTGAAATAAGACGCCTGTACTAGTAAATCATATCCATACCTGGAATATGATACCCGTGAGCTGTTTTGAATACTGGACAGCCTTAATAATCTTAGTTAGTGAACCAACTTTCATTCATGCAAATGTTACTCCAAATTGAAACAATTTTGCCAACATCGACAAACCAATTCCAAAACTACAAACCACAGAAATGATGAAGGAAACCCTACGTACAACCATGACATATTGGACCACAACTAGGTTTCGGCGATGAAATTCGCATGCTCCGTTAATAAAGTTTCTGTCAACTATTGCATGAGATTTGAACGAACATCATACTGAACACACAGCGCAGGATTGCGCAGGATTCAGATAATGCATCAAACGTCTTTGAAAAACAAGGAGGTCGAATTTTCAGCAATGTTCGGGCTCAAAAAGTTGGACGTAATCTAAGTAATGATGTTGATGGAGGATGCATTTGTAAAGATATCTACACCCAGTTTCAAAATCAGTCTGAATAAAAGCCTTCAGTTGTCAAACGCATATCAAAGTCTATTATTTGTACCGTTTCCAAAGAAAGTAAGTGAGAACCGAACCGTCAGTCTGAAATGAAAATTCCAAGGACAATGACAACATAGCAAAAACAAAAAAAAGACATGAATACGACACAGAAAAGAAAAATGAAGACGCACACACTCAAACAAAGATGAAGAACACGGACCCAATAAAAAGCATTGGTAGTACTAGGTGCACCGGTAGAGTAAGCTTCCCCTGCTTCTTATAAGACATCCGCCGCGTTAAACATGTCAAATCCGGATGTAAAGTCCAATCCGGTAGAGGAAACAACAATCTTAAACTTTTTAAAGGGAAATATCCGAGTTATCTGGGAAACAGATATCTAATAGCGGTCCATATGATCGTGATTTCAACCATTAAACTTCTGCAGTGATGACTTCAAGTTATGGACAACATACCTTTTCTAAAGTAAGCTATTTGTGAGAAACCAGGCTCTATTAAAATGTCAATGTATCGACCATATGCCCTTCAGTAACGAATTAGTTGAGAGATGTAAACTCCATATGCCGGCGCTGTTGGAATATTGCTACAAAAAAGGGAAGTTGACTATTTTAAAAGTGAAGTCATCGCGATTGTCATACATCTTACTTTGTAGTATACCTCTGTTGTCAACTTTAAGATGAAGGTTATGGAATGAGGCCGATGTGGCAGTGTCTGTAGTATCCTTAATTCCGAGCTCTTATCAATAGATCAGATGAAGAAAATCACCAAAGCAAGGGTTTTTAGCGACAACATATCTATATAACATAAACTAATATTAAAGGATTGAGCTAGTTTGATCCTTATTTTGATGAAGCCCTTCGATGGAAAACAGGGAAAGCAAAATATAAAAAAAATGTTTGGATGTCTGAAAAACTACCAATTTGAATACCTGTTATTCGATCATTTACATTAATTAAGAGATAAGAGTACGAAAGTAGTTCTTTTTTAATGGCCTTGTACCTTTCAATTATAAAGTGACAAAACTCCTGCTTTTAATCAAAGTATCGTTTTAAGATGTGTATTAAATATTCTTTATTTCAGCCTATAATTTATTTATATAAATTTCCACTGACCAACAGATAAATATCTGGTTGTCAAGTGACAACAGAGTTTAATGGAATAAAAAAGATAACAGGAAACACCTACAATGGCCGAAAATCATAGAGTAAATAGGAATTGCACAAGAAAAAACCCACAATAAAAATACAAAAGACAAACATAAACAACGATAGGAACTCGGGACAGCCGGACTTGGTACCGGCACTAGCAAAAGCCAGTGGTAGGGTTAAACCGGTTTATGGGTACCCAAACCTCCCCTTTCTCTGTCCCGTTTCCCTATAGTAGAATAAACATACGAATAAAACCCATACAGGTAGACTACTAACTCCATGACCGCAATCTAGAAAGGAAAAATGGGGGAACAAAACGTAATTTTGAAAGATGGGTCAAAGAGTGCTTATTTAGTTTAGGGTGTTGTTTGTAATTTTCGTATTCCGTGATGACTACCTTTCGATGATGACTCATGTGTTTGATTTATTTGTTCCTTGCTTTTTGTCATGTCTCTGTGCTTTCAATATTCGTAAAGTGAGTGAGAACTTAAACGTCAGTCCAAAAGAAAACAATCCTCAGACAATTTCAACAAAGAAACAAAAATATTGCGTAAGTACGGAACAGAAAAGAAAATTTAGGAAACACATACAGATGAAAAAATTGATCTCAATTTAAAATGAATTGTGAGTCTTCCATGTGTGCATTGCTTTTGTCAAATTTGATCTGGGAAACACACATTTCTAAGTCATTTAGATGTCCGATAGACCTGACTTCAACAAACTCAGTATGGGACATCATACTGGAGTCGCATACAACATTTTCAGTGACTCTGATTTGTAGTTGCTAAGAAAAAAGCTACAGATAACATTTGTCGAAATATTCTAAGTGAGTACCTGAAAGTAGATGTTCGACAGACCTGAAATTGGTTAGTGCAGTATGGATCCCACACTAAAGACACATACAAAATTTCAAGTGGTGTGATTTGTAGTTGCTGAGAAAAGTGTTACGGAAATTTTAAAGTGGATCACATCTGCTGAAAAAATGCTCCAAGTCGGCAAACATGAAGAAGGTGTTCGACAGACTTGATTTTGATAAGCGCAATATAAAATACCATTACAAAGTCACAAACCAAATTTCAAGTGGCTGTGATTTATAGTTGCCGAGAAAAGTGTTACGAAAGTGGGACGGACAACGAAGACAAGGACAACAACGACACAAGACGACTGAAGTGATTCCTTTGTGCCGCCCCACGTTACGTGTACAGGCGACACAACCATCAGGTGCACCAGTAGAGTATGCATCTCTAATATATTTATTTTGTTCGTTTGGTATTCTGATGCCACTGTTTGATATTTGTTTGTATGGCAAAAATATCGACTTCAAGCACATTACAAGTTTTTTTGACTTGCCAACAGATTTAACGCATATGTATTTTACAAACAGATCCCAAATGTTTAATACGCCATTTTCTATTGCACATTTTCTCTCACATACTATGAATATCTGATAATTAGAAAAAGACTTTCCAATTAAATACATTTTGGGCAATTATACTGATATTTGCGTCAGTATGATAGTTTGCTTTCAGATTCATCTGATTTCCTCGGGTTTGATCCATTCAGATTTGATCATATTTGAAGAACACTGTGGAATCTGTTTCTTTTATTTAGTTTTAACTATCTAAAGCTGAAGAAAAGCTTATAAATAAAATGAAAAATCGCGAGAAACCCTTTCCTGCCAAAATTCTGACAACATTTTTCCAAATAATCAGAACATGGATATAGACTTCCCTTGCATGTACATAGCTTTTTTAAGATCTAAACAATGTCCTGAATGTAATTACATTTTGACTGACATTCATACTTCCTTAATAGTGCAAAGTAAATCTTCCCTGTTACTCTCATTTTATGTTAAATATTTTTTAACTTTACATTTTTTTTCTCTGAAGTGCCTTTCCTGGAGTAACCTTATTTATCTAATAAAAGACATGAATAGTCATTTTGTTCAACAGATCGACGAGTCAATTTATAACTATTATCTGAGTAGGTCATTGGGTTCTTATCCATAAATTCGTAAATTTACCTACAATATGGAATCATTTTTAATATTTTTCTCGTGTCAAATTCTTGTGTGGAATTATACATATGGTATGGGTTTTGTCTCAGACCAACAACTGAAGAAAATATTTGGTAGGTTGAAAAATTTATGTAAATAGAGACTTATGACGTCATATAATGTAACATTGTTCAGGTAGCGCGGTACTAATTATTTTTCCATAGGCGACAATAGTAACATTTTCAGAAAATTTACTGATTTAAAACAAGAACCCAAAGTGAAGTCATATCAATTGTTGAAGAACTTTATCATGTCATTCCAAGAATAAGTGTGAAATATATTGATGACCAATTCCCTTTCAAGCTATACTGAGTCAAACAGACCCACTGTGTTAACATTCGAATTTTACCGCCATTGCTTGAAAATCAGGAAAATATTTTAAAAATTTCTGAATAATCCATTCTTAACTAAATTAAAATTTCTTTTGTTATTTTAGAAACCTATTCACTCACCAGTCTGGGAAAATTATATGGCATAAATTTTAACAATATAAACTAATCATATTTAACCTTTGGTCTTCACTGTGAATCTGAATGTAGGGTACACAAAATTTTGAACTGGTTCCCGCAAAGTAATTAGTACCGTGCTACCTATAGGAATGCTCATTGAGTACATAACTAGTGGAAACACTTCCTGGAGCAAGATTACTCATTTCTGAGTTTAATTCAATAAAGTTCATTTGAATGCACCATTTGACCTTGACCCCATATTGGATTTCAATTGCCAACCCCCATAGGCAAAGTTGGCTGGTTGGAAACCCCCATTTCAAACAGACCTCAAAATGACTGAGGAGAATTTCTTGGTGAAATCACTGCATTCAAACATAGTACTAGTAACAGCTCTTTCTAGAAATATAACTTATATTATCTCTGGTATATTAAATTCTTGACTACTGTCTTCAGTATCATCTTATATTGAATTTCTGTATTTTCACAGAAATGACCACCCCACAGTTTACAGCAAGCCTTAAATTGGCCAAGATTCTAAAATGTGCCTGACAGAAACTCAAAATGATAGAATTAAACATTAGATATGCCTCCTATCAGGTTTACTTCCAGTTTTTTTCTTGCAAAATGTACTATAAGAGGACTTCTGTAGCACAGTCAGCAATGCAATAACTAAAACAGACCCCTGGAATCTATTTAAGCTCATGAAGGGAGTTCTTAACCTGGTTCAATAAATTATATGTTTTCATTTAATGACAACTAAGTCTTACTTCTACTTATGGATGGTACCAGTTTACATTTTCACTACAACTACTCAGCGAAAGATTCATTTTTATCTAATGGCGGTCAAAATTTATGTCCATAATTTACCCATTTTGAGCCTCACATTTCATAATTGAAGATTTAATTTAGTATTTAAATCCAGTTTATTAACTGAAATTTGAAAAGTGTATTGTAATCAACATTTTTAGCCATAATATACCCAAACTTTACATCATGAATGAAAAATGTTGTCAAAATTTGAACTTCACTATTTTTCCATAATTTGCGAACAATTTTCTCCCTTTATGATATGTCGCGACAAAATTCTTAGTACAGATATTACAGCGAATCATTGCGAAAAGTAAGAAAAAAGACTATTAGACACATCTCAACCAAAATAATGCCCATTCACTGATTCCACTATATGTAGTAGCCCAAACTGTATGAGCATACCCATAAATGTCTAAAATTGCTGAGTCAGCAATATTTCTTCATTTCTAAGCCTTTTTTATCCTTTTGACTTATTATTCCTCTATAAATCAGTGAAATCCATAACACTGAGTACTATAAACTAAGATTGAATATTACCAAATGAAATTTTTACAATGTCTCATTTCAGCCTATAGGTAGCGCGGTACTAATTATTTTTCCATAGGCGACAATAGTAACATTTTCAGAAAATTTACTGATTTAAAACAAGAACCCAAAGTGAAGTCATATCAATTGTTGAAGAACTTTATCATGTCATTCCAAGAATAAGTGTGAAATATATTGATGACCAATTCCCTTTCAAGCTATACTGAGTCAAACAGACCCACTGTGTTAACATTCGAATTTTACCGCCATTGCTTGAAAATCAGGAAAATATTTTAAAAATTTCTGAATAATCCATTCTTAACTAAATTAAAATTTCTTTTGTTATTTTAGAAACCCTATTCACTCACCAGTCTGGGAAAATTATATGGCATAAATTTTAACAATATAAACTAATCATATTTAACCTTTGGTCTTCACTGTGAATCTGAATGTAGGGTACACAAAATTTTGAACTGGTTCCCGCAAAGTAATTAGTACCGTGCTACCTTCAGTGTTGTCCATAGGTATTTAAGTAAAGTGCACTACTACAGTATTGGTCGAACGCGACTTTGTTTGGTAAAGAATTTAACACATGTTTATACATGACGAACGGAACTAAATGTTTGACCCGACTTTGATATGACGTGACCAAAATATATCGGAAACTTTTTAAACATTTTATTTTGTTCAACTTTTGATAAGCACATATGGGTTTGAATTTGATATTTTTAACTTTAAAACAAGGTTGGTTTCCGTTTAAAAAATCCCTAGTAGGTTCTTTGTTTGTAACGTCTGAATGATTCTTTATATAATACAAAGATGCATTTCAAAACATCTCCTGACCAGTAGAATACCGAAGATTACATAAATCAAAATCCAGAGACAAGACAAAACGAGAACACCAGACGACAGACCAAGGACATTACACACCCACAAAACACACAAACATCTCAAATAGAACACTCAAAACTAAATCACAAACAGTGTGAACTTTCAAAAATAGTGATATCTTAAGATAATAACATTTCAGGTATACAGACAATATTCTACCATCATAAGTTTGTATTTATTCCTTATGTAGTGTTTTCATTTTTTTTTTCTAATATTCACACAATTCTTATATTATTTGATAAAGCCGCTAGGAAAACAATTTGTGACCTCATATTATGCTACATGTAACAATTTTATAATTCACTTGAAATTAGATTATTCCTGGGTGAAATATTTTTTTTCTCTTTTCCTATTTTGCTTTTATTTATAAGACCATTATCAATAATTTTTGCAGATTATCAGTGAGTAGGATGATCGTATAGTGTGAAAACTTTATTACATACAGTTTGATACAGATGCAAACTTTTGCCGAATGCACTATAAAGACATTCCTTGAATGCATTTCGAGTTCACGTGACAGCAGAAAGCTCATTTGTTGCCGAAAAGCAGTATAATGAATATAATAAACAAACAAATAAAACCAAATGCAGAAAGACCTACATGACCACTTCTCTTAACCTATTTTATTGTTCTAAATAAACGAAAAGATTGGAAAAAAGTTTTTCTCAAGACCATTATCTTGAATGAGAAAAATGAATTAGAAAAAAAAACGTAATTTTGAATAGATAGGTCAAATTATTTTGTACAACTTATCTGCCAGTTAGTTCAAAGGCCCTAGTCTCAGTACAACACTGTTGCAACACAGAAGAAAATAAAATTCAAAAGTTCTCGAAGGGTTTGGTAAGGAATCGTGTATCCCACTATAAATCGGCAGCAACAGTGAGGTCGTGTTCACGTGTAAAATCTTCACGTCCTCGGAACGGATTCGCAGATGTACTGCATTACAAAAAAACAGGATAACAGTAAACACCTACATGTACAATGACCGGGAACTACAATCACATGCCACAATTTACATGCGAATATATCCTATGCATGCCTATATCCCAAATTTTGAAAAGAACTATGCCAGTTTATATGGCATTTTTAACAGCATTTCTGTAGAGACGAGGATGATACAATATGTAAATGCACTGGGTCCTTAACTTAGTAATGTCGTATTTTGACATCAAATCTTCAATCTAACTTTTATATTTTTAAATACATGTAATTGTTTTGAAATCTGTAACACTTTAAAATTTAAAGAAATTAGTTTTTATCTTATCAGAGTATATGATGATAAGGGCAATGTTTAGAATCAGTGTTGGTTTCATTCACTAAGGAATATATCAGTCTTCCAAATTTGCGAGTGTTTACACTTATGCAAAGGGTCAATCATGACTTTATGTAATTTATCCATGCAGTTAAGAATTACTTTTATTTTTGTTTTCAGATAAATTGGACACACTTGAAGTGAATTTGCAAGAAGTTCAACAAAAGAACAAAGAAATCGAAAACGAAAATGCTATTCTGAGAAAAGAAAATAACGTATTACGTCAACAGATTTTAAAACTTGGCACTGAAACCACTGAAATTAAATCAACCCTTCAACAGATCGTAGGCGATTCATCACCAGAAAACAAAGTTTCAGCAACAAAAACCTATTATAATAAAGAAATTAATCAAGATAATCCTCAAAACAGAAGTCGTATTCAGAGAGGTGATCCAGATCTAGAATTGCTTGAAGATGAAAATTTGTATGAATATGTATCTCAGACAGAAAAAAGACTGTTGATACCGAATGGTAGGTGATATGTTATGTTGATTCTTCTGACTTAAAAAATCTGGGTGTATAAAATGTAATTCAGAAAAATCCAGAACAGTTAGATTGAACCTTCAAATGATTATACGTAATTTGCTTTTTTGGCAGTGTTGTATACAGATTTCAAATATGAATAAAAACACATGTGTTTAGCGGGGGCATCAAATGTCTTACAGACACAAAGCTTGTGTGGGGACATGTCATCTAATTATATGTTGTGAATGTCCTCTATGAATCTTTTTGTCGTGCAACAGATGACAGCAATTGTAAAAAAAACGCTTTGCCAGTTCATTTTATGTTTGTGGACGATCCCCCATCCATGGGTAAAAAACAATATGGATGTAGCGTTGCTCAACATGTTGCAATGAATTCGTCTTCAACACTCATGCTCTCTGCACTTTATAAGCTTTTTTGAATTGTCATGCTTTATTTGTTCAGTTTAAATGTTACTATTCTGCCTTTACACATTGCAAGAGTTGTTCGTGTTGCTTCACGATGCAAACGGGAAAAAACGACTTTAATATAAAGGTTGTTCGGGGGTATTCCGTCATTTTGAGTTCAGGTATTTCTCATTAAAAAAGGTTCAGATATTTTATAATTTGGATAAATATTTTAAATACTTCGCCTTAAATACAAGTAATAGGCACAATTCTCTTAATTTGGCGTTCTTTTTGGATGTAAAACTCAGAATATTTTATGTACTGTAAAATTATTTGCAATGAAAATTTAAACAGGACCTGTAATTTAAAAAATATTTTACAAAGAAATCATTACGAAAATTTTTATTTTCTGAAAAACTCGGTGACCGCCGTTTTTTTCTTTTTGTTTTAAGAAAGTTCAATACAAATGCTATCAACATATAAAATAATTTAAAATTCTATCGGTTGTAACTTAAAATAGTTTTGAAAAATGTTTTTAAAATGTTTGTTCTATCTACTTGTTAAGTATTTGTGACTTTGTACTGACCTTGATTTCGAGTTTGACTAAATACCGGATAAACCACTGGCTAACACAAATGTAAAAAAATAAAGAGTGCTGTGAGACAGTTCGTGTAAGCATAAATAAACACACAAGTTAAAATTCATGTCGAACTGCGATAGAAAGTAAAACAAAAAATATATACATATATCAAAACGTAAAAATGATTAAAAAAACAAGAAGACAGAGGTGGGGATTGGCCAAGATCATCAACAATTGCCGTGGAAGAGAAACAAAATGGCTGAGATGTGAAGTATTACGTCACAAGTGTAATACAGGTAAAATAAATTTGAGGTTTATAGTTTGGAGTTGATTGTTTACAGGTAAAATAAATTTGACGTTCATTGTTTGGAGTAAAGCCCAATAGTGCAGAAATCCAAATAGGTAGGAGCAGGAAATTTAGCCCTCAACACGAAGCAAAAATCAATCATAAAAAAATATATATTAAAAAAGTATTGAAATAACAAATTTAATGTAAAATTAAGGATGTTCGCTGGTCAATCTTAAAATAACAAGGATATCAATTAAATGTGATTTTTTGTTAGAAAATTGAAAAAGAAATAATTAAAGCCAAAAAAATTGATAGGTTACCAATGAAATTATTAAGATACAAGTGTTTCAAAAAATGGCGGGAAACTGAACTCCTCTACATTTTTCATAGGTTTAACATGAGCAATGTTTATCCAATATTGAATGTGACAAAATAACACCAGTTGAATAAAATTTTGTCAGAAAGCTCCCAAAGATATACAAAATGAAATTAACGAAAAAAATTAGGGGGTCATTGAGCAAAATATTATTAAGCTTTCGAATGGATAAAACCAGAGAAGTCCGAAAATCTGACATAAATGCACAAACATGACAAGCGAACATCCTTAAATGAAATTGAAGATACCAGTATTAAACACTAGTTTTTATATTTATACATTTGGGGTTTTGGGTACCCAGAGTGAATAATTTGGTGCTACCTCCAAAAGTCGACATGAACTGGAGACATTCATGCGTTTTGTGTCGACCTATCATCCAACTATCAAGTAAACTTTCGACATCAGTGAATCTAAACTCTCCTTTCTTGACATTCAATGTATGATTCATGAAAACATACTATCGACATCAGTTTTTTACAAACCAACCGATGCACACACTTATTTGGATTATTCTTCCTGTCATCCTACAAGTTGCAAAGACGCTATCCCTAATTCTCAATTCATGCGGCTCAGACGTATTTGCAGTGATGACAAGGACTTCGAATCACAGTGTGCCCTGATGTCTGAATTCTTCATTAGGAGAGGATACCAAATGGAAGTGATTTCCAAGGCTGTTGACTCTGTTACTACAATTTCTCGCAGAAAGGCAATGACAAAAAAGAAAAAAGAAAACCTATAGTTCTAACTTACTATCCTCACAATGTTGCTATACCGAAATTATTAGTACAGAATTTCAAAAAAATTATACAAGAAGATCTACCGATGGCTGAAATATTTCCATCTCTCCCAGTTACAGACTATCACAAAGGAAAACGTTTGAGAGATCACTTAGTACCCAGCAAAATCAAGACCGTCCAGACCAGTAACAACAACGAAGTCATATAGGGGAACACGACGTTGTGGTCGCAAGATCTGTCGAACTTGACCTTCACTATGGAAACGGAATTCATCAAGGGTCCTGATGGTTCTTACAAATGACTAAATACCGAAGTTACTGGGAATTTAAATTCTGCATATGCGCATTTCGACAACTTATGTCTCTTCAGTGCAGATAAAATCTAAACGTTTGGAAGACCATTAACTCAAAGATGATTAAAAACTGATATAGAACAAATAACCAATATGATCTAAATGTAAACAAAATAAGCTCTGGTTATACTTGTATAACCAAGAATGTGATATATGTCATAGTATATAGACGGTGTCACAAAATATATGTTAGTGAGACTTGCCGCAGATTGGGTGATCGCTTTGCTGAGCATCATCAATCCGTAACAGCTCACAAAGACACACCCGTCGGTAACCATTTCAGGTTTCGAAAACATTCCATGGAAGACATGAGCGTGACAGACCTTACTCAGGTTGACAGTTCACGACAACAGCGACAACAGTCAGAACAACAGATGATATTCACTCTGGGTACCCAAAACCCCAAAGGTATAAATATAAAAACTAGTTTCAGCAAATTTATTCAATATAGAATAAATTAAATTGTCTTAGTAACGAAATGCTTTATTGGTTCAGTTAAATCGTGAGTTATGCTTAATGGACAGTTTTATCTTTTCTACTGAGCTTCTGTTCCCAGGGCCAGTACTTTTGATTGTTTAATTTGTTAATTTTGGTATAATGGACAATAATTTCAAACATGGAGATAATGAATAATTATTATGTATTATGTATAACTTATAATGACAATAATTTTAGGGTCTGCCATGATAAGTTGTCGGCGACCCATATTGTATCAGTCGTGAGCACCTTTCACCAATATTATTATGTACAAGTATTCTTGCTGCCATGAGTGAATCTATAAATAATGTACAATCCTTGGACTGGTATCTTCAGTTTTATTTAATTTTATATTATATTTGTTATTTCAATATTTTTTTATATATATTTTCTTATGATTGATTTTTCTTTCGTGTTGAGGGCTAAATTTCCTGCTCCTACCTATTTGGATCTCTCCACTATTGGGCTATACTCAAAAAAAATGAACGTCAAATTTATTTTACCTGCAAAACAATCAACTCCAAACTATAAACATCAAATTTATTTTACCTGTATTACACTTGTGACGTAACACTTCAAATCTCAGCATTTTGTTTCTATTCCACAGCCCTTTGAAGACATCAATGTCGATGATCTTGGCCAATCCCCACCTCTGTCTTCTTGTTTTTAATCATTTTTACGTTTTGATATGTGTATATTTTTTGTTTTGTTTTACCTTTTATCGCAGTTCGTCAAGAATTTTAACTTGTTTGTTTATTAAAAAAAAAAAAAGAAACATAGCATTCCGATAAAACGTGACATGCTTGAGTTGTATGTGCTCTAATTTTCGTCAGTAATCTTACCATTCCGGAATACCTGATGATACTCTCGGTAGGAATTCACACTGTCAGTGCTTTTGTCTGGTATTTACTGTTATTTTTAGATTTATATTTGTCGATAATGCTTGTATGTCATTGTTATTGTCTTAAGGTACAGAAATGCTTTTCAAACTTTCACCTTGGCACTGTATGAGGGTTGGGGAATTAATATGTACCATTGATTTTGATTGGCTTTGTCTAGTGGTTAGAAAATGTCAATAACCATTCAGCCACCCGACAGATATTTCAACAATGTATTTTCGCTGGCTTTGTGGCGACGGGTACCATGCGTGGGACAGATCATGCTTATCCTTCCGCAGCACTTTTTGATACCTCAAGTTTTTGTAGGGATTCACACTGCTGGTGCTTAAGTTTTGTGGCGTTCTTATTTATTTTTGTTAATTTGTTTTGTGTTTTTCATGCTGTCTCAATTCGTGTCGGATATGAATTGCCGTGATTTTGGATTTTTGATTTTGAATTTCTCCTTTCCTCGTTTTTGCTTCGGTATTCGTTTTCCGATGTATTATAGCATTCATGTTGTGATGGAATTTCTCTTTGAAATGCACTATCAATATGAAAAAGAAAGGAAATGGGGTAATTGTCAAGGAGAGTTCTCAGACAACACCCCATCTCCAGGTTAAAACGACCCAAAACAATGCATATTTTTTTTAGCATTTTGGCTTTTAGCACCCTGTATCCGTTCACACGTTGTTTTGTCTTTGATTCATTCTAAGGATTACGTATGACATAGTTTGTAAGAGTACTTTCATGTTTTATTTTATTACGACCCTGAATCAATCACCAAAACGTGAATGATTGTTTTGAAGACCCAGAAATGGACTCGGGTTCCGATGCTTGAGGTCGTTTTGAACTTACTTTGTAGTATGGGTGTCAGCTCAATTATGAAAGCGTCATGTTGACTTCAAAGATAGCGTTGATCTATTGGCATAAACTTACCATGTATTTGTAGATTTTTTTTTCAATATGCATTTCATGATATCATTGTTCATTCACGATATAGTTTGTCTCGCATGCAGTGCAGAGTCTGAAAAAATCTCCTTGCTTGAGATGCATGCCCTCTCTTTTTCGTTAGTTATGGTGTACATGTTCCTGTGCAAATGTTTCGTATAAATGCACTATCAAATATTAACATTTGACTTCCTTATTTTCTAAAAATTAAAATTTTATTTTGTCCATCTTTACATATAATGTCCACATTTTCCCGTTTTATTTGTAAAGTTTTCTTTCCAGCAACTCGATAAATGCACTGTGGTCGTTTATATTTTGATTGATTGATTGATTGATATAGGTTTAACGTCACTTTCAGCAGTATTTCAGCTATTTCATGACGGTCAGTTTTAGTGGTGGAGGAAGCCGGAGAGAACCACCGACCTTGGGCAGGTAACTGACATACCTTATAACTTGCGATTGTAAGTCGAGTACACCCTTTTTGTAACGTACAAAGTGGGGCGCGAACTCACACCGCAGTGGTGATAGACTACGTTTATATTTTGTATTGTCTTTTGTCCATTTGTTAGGGCAACGAATGACAGTGTTTTGAAGAGTAATTTGCACGATATTTTATGTTTTAGACGCATTCATTCAAAACCACACATAGATGTAGCGTTTATGGACACCCAGCAAGTGAATTCCGCTCTGGTACTAAGGACTGTTTTGAACCTACTATGAGGTATAAGTATTTGCTAATTATTGCAAGCCTCGTGGTGACTTTAAGATGAAGAAGAAAAACAAAAGCGTTGTTCTATTTGCTTAATCTTACCATGTTTTGGTAGAGATTCAATTTTGTCAAATGTAAATTTTTATCATATCTTTTGCTTTTTTTCTTCGACTTTTGTGATAACTTGGAGACCTGAAGCAAGTTAAACAAACTTGAGAGACCGATGCAATTAGTGCCCTTTATATTTCATTCCGATTCATAGCCTGAACCATTGTTCAATGTCATGCCAAACTAGAATAAAAGCAAATCGATTATCTTCTTTAAAAATTGAATCAAACTCGACCAAATCTTACAGGAATGATGTCCTTACAAAGTATGCAACAAAAGACATGGCCACAAGTATGGACCTCTGTTAACATAGGACCATAGTAAGAGACTATATCTGAATAATTTCTTTGAAAGTAAAGACGCAGTTTGAACTGCACTGAATGGGACTATGTATTAGTATGAAAAGTCATGTACAGTATTGTCTATTTCATTAAGATTCATTTACCAACATGTTGTAGAGACTTTTTCTCATGTGCATCTACTCCATATCCTTTCATTCACAATTTACAAACGTTGTTCCATTGCTTGGTTTTAGAATGTATTTACTTTCATTGTTTATTTAACCTATTTGAAACATATTTTGATAATCTCTGAAGAACCAGACGCAAATTGTGAAATCTTTACAGATTTCTTTAAAAATATCGCTTATCTTGTTGAGATCAACAAAGTTGCCTGCCAGTGCAGAAAATAGTTTAGTACTGGACCCAATGTGCAATCAATCGATATCTCATATGAAACTTCTTTGGCAAATTGAAGCAGCCTTTCAGACATTTGTAAAAATGCAGCTCGAAGATTACTCATTTCATTATGGTCTCGCAACAGACATAGCTTCCACCATAGATAAAAGTTGAGTAGATCCCTAGAAGACATTTTATCTAAAGTGCCCATATAAAGCAGATATAAGTTGGCTATTGATTTAATCAGTGTGCACTGCATTTTATCAGATGAGAGATACAGTCTCAACTCCTTAGTTTTCTTAGTAAACATGCGAGAACCCGAAACCTTATACTATAATTTGTCAAAACTTAATTTGTACGAAAGAGTACTTATGGTAAGATTTTCCTTGTTGTCGAATTCACAAAAAATTCTTGTATAACATTTCCCATTCTTTCTGTCACAATAGCACTTGCTCAGATAAGTAATTATATTATACTTCACATGAATTTCCCTGATTTTGATTGGCTAACCGTAAGGATGGTATTTTGGTATACCATCCCTCTGTTGAGTACTCCACCTTTCTGTCGAGTATAACGCCCGTTCTCAGTGTATAGTGACGTCATTGACATAACTTGAAGTAGAAATACAGTCAAGCTGCTCAGTATAACACATACAGCCTTTTATTTCGGATGGTATACTAGAACACCACACTCAGAAAAGGATATCACCCTCGACTACCGTCTCTGGTCTCGGATATACTTCCTACGTGTGGTAATCTAGTATGCCATCCTCAATTGCAGGTAGTATGTGTATAATAGCGTGTGTAGGTAGAAACTTTGGGCGTTTCGTAAATCTGACCAGTTTTTAACCTACAAGACCTAATCTTTCCTGATGTTAAACCCTCTGTGACGTTCTATTTCATGCTTTCTTTAGAACATAAATTTAAGTTCCACATATTAGGATTAATATTTAAGTAAAAGGTAGTCTCCAGCTATCCATTTTTAAGAGTTCGCTAGCGACATAATACAAAGCACTACAGATTATTATTATCGGCATAGCTCAAAATACTGTTCCGTTAATGTCTTTTCTCTCAACATTGTATACTGCAAAGAATTGATGGGTTTTGTGATATACTTATGGTATAAATTTCAACTAAACTCCTATAACAGCATAGATTCACTGGTCAGTCGGCTTTGATATATTTTACGAAAGGATATGAAGTAAATGACAATGAGACCATAACACATATGTTAAGTCCAACTTCGATAATTTTAATGAGCTGTATGGCCATTTCGGAAATTAATTCCTCATCAGCAGCACTAGAACCCAAATATAGGAAATCCATAATTTCATTAAAATGGTTAAAATGCATAAAACCAAACAAAATCCGGATATTCAGTTATATTGATGTGAATACGTACAGCTTCAGGATGACTGTCAGATGCCTATGAAATCAGTAGGAACCGTACCATAAATAAAGTTACAATGAACAATGTTTAAAATGAACTTCCAGTCTTCAATACTTGAACACATACGTACCATGGCTTCATTCATTTATTATCATTTTTTAAGAATTGAATGCAATTTTTGTAGTTTATTTGAGTGTCAAAGTGCGGATCGTAGCCAATTTTTGAATGAAGCATGCAAACGTTTTATTTGAAAATGTAACTCTCTGCGCCCAGTCACCGCTTTTACATGACAACAAAACTGCAAATTATATCACTAAATACTATTATTTACATTTCTTATATAGAATGAAAGTGTTAACGCAAAATTACTTTATGAAAATCGTGAATGGTACACCATTTCTGCCGATATTACTTCGATGTCTTTGTTTCATTTTGTCGTTGTCAAGGAATTGCTTGCTGGCCTTTTATTGCATGATAAAGCGTAGCGACGGGAGTACCCTTTGAAAATCAAATACGGTGACAATAAAAAGATAGGAGTAAATTGACACAAAGCAAAAGCTCTACAAGTACATGGCAAAACCAAGCAAAGGAACAACACTTTAATGTTGTTCTTCATGTTGAGGTCACCACGAAGCCTTCATCAATGAGCTGTGCTCATTCCTCATAGTAAGTTCAGCACGGTACCTAGCACTGGGTTTAGCGGAATTCGTTGCTTTATGTAGAACAACGCTCAATCTATGTTACTTTTCCCCCAATAAATGTGGATTGTCAGAAAACATAGAATTAACTATGCAAAGTGTTCTTCATTACAATTGCCGTCTTCCGTCGGTCGACTAAAAGAGGAAAATCAAAACAATTAAACAAAAAACAGCGCATCTTACAACGCATTCTTATATGACGCTATTCTTTCGCTTTGAAAACAAAGCTATGTTCTAATTCCAACAATATTTTTTTTCACATGCGTATATTTTTTACAAAAAGGATATTGTACAGTTTCACATTTTATTCACTCTTCATTTAGTGCATATTTTGTGTAAATAAAGTTTAAAATAATGAATCACCCAAAAAGCTGAATTATAATGATAATAATAGAAATTTACAACAGTTACTGAATTTAAGACTCGGAACTGAAATTGACATAACGGTATCCTCGCAAAGAATGTCTAGTTGTTATGAAATCTTAACTATGTTGCAAAAAAAAAGTAAAAGCTTTAATTTGTAATGTTAATAAAAGTATAAATATGAGTATTATTCTTTTTTTTTTTTTTTTTTTGCTTCAAATATAAATTAACTAACCGGTCATTTAAATTAGAAAAATACAACCAGGTCACACTCAAACCCGCTTCAATTTTAAAATATCCGTATTTATATTTTTACAATAGATTATTTGTATTAATTCATGAGCTTATGACTAACTGGTATTAATAAAATAACGAATATAGATTTCTCTTAGATGTCCATTTATGTGTGTATGAATGCAGTTTTTCCGACATATTTGCCCTCTAAGAGCCGCTTCGAATGTTCAAGACGCTTGTTAAATATATTAGAATCGAAAAATATTATTGCAATTTGGCTCTGTGCGAATTAGAACATGGGCATACCTTATATTTGTCTTAATTTTATAAAATATTGATAAATATAAGGTCTGCCCATGTTCTATTTCGTATATAGCCCGCTTGCAATAATCTGTTTCTTAAATTTAAAGAAGTTATACTTAAAAACTGAAGAAACGCACCACTTGTTTAATACTGTTTAGATCCGTAGACATTTGAAATATTTCGACCCTTTTCATTTTTTCTTTAATTTCAACAAGCAAGTAAAGCAAGCAAGCCGATTTTTGTCAAAAAAAGCCTTATTTGAAAGTTACAAGCTTCATCTTCTGGCGAGCGGGATGATATTTTATAATACTTCAGCTGTCAAAAGCCCGATGACTAATCATCCTTTATTTTGTACTTATCAATTTGTTATTATTGAACTGAGGTTTCAAAATCTCCCAACGTTGCGCGGGAAATTCGACAATCATGTCATTCTCGCCTTATCTGCAATTTTCAGCTTCAAAAACATGCTTTGTAGTTTTTTGTCATTTTTTAAAGCTAATGTTTTGTAATTGGATGAACATTTTGACCGAACTACTCGATATAATGTCGAATTTAAATGTTGCAGCAACCTTGGTTGTTACGTTACGTTATTTTTTCGTTCCTTAGAGCTAATGTAAAAACATGGAAGCTCTGCGGGATATATCAGTGACCTAGTTTCCGTAGTTTTTCTGACGTATAGTTTATCTATTTGTGTAATTATGACTCTGTTTTGAATACCTAATCGGAAAGAGAAAATGTGATAGATGTTTACTTTTATCAGCTTGATTTCGTGTGAACACTTGAAAAAAAGTTATTAGCTTTGAAAAAATAGGAGAATCGCTTGATACATCTAGGCCAACTTCTGATATATATATCCGGGTCATCCAAATACGGGTTTTGCAGAAGCATTCTGCAGGCTGATATAACCATAGGGATTGATGAAAAATGAAACACTTGTTATAGGTGCGTTTCTGTTTGTTATTGAGTATATTAAATCATCAAAGTAACCAAAGTCTTGTTATTTGTAAATAAGTATATTAAGTTCCATCTTGTGGTACAAATTTATAGCAATCTTCATTTCAAGTTTTATATAAGTATCATATCTGAATTGAAATTTCAGTAACGCCATCACATTCGTTTGGCGTTGTGGCTTTCACTGCAGTTTTAACACATCCGGTGTCCCTTGGACCTCTGCAAGCACTACAGTTTGATAAAGTTCTAACCAATATTGCTGGTGCTTACGAACCAAGAGATGGTCACTTTAGTGCCCCTGTTAATGGTGTTTACATGATATCAGCGACAACATATGTGAGCAACGCCCAAGTGCATACTGAGATTGTGAAGGATGGTGTACAGTTAGTGTCTATGTATGGTAATGTTGATGACGACTCAGGACACACAGTTGTCGTAGAATTAAATCGTGGAGATCATGTCTGGGTTAGACATTTTCTTGATAGTGGTGTTGCCTCTATATATTCAGCTCAAGACAGACATTTTGCATCCTTTTCAGGGGCACTAATTGCTCAACTGTAAAAACTGAAAAACAATGTATTTTATGTTTTTGTATGCTGATGGGCAAAATCCACATATAGTATTTTTATACGCCCGTCGAAATACGGACGTATTCTGGTATACCATCCGTCCGTCTGTCCGTTGACTTTTTGGTTTCCGGAGATTTTCTCTGTAACCGCTTGACATATTGATTTCATATTTGGTATATAAGTATATCTATGTGAGATACAGATCAAGTTCGAATTTGGTTCCGGTCCGTTGATTTTGTACAGAGTTATGGCCCTTGGACTAAGTGAAATTTTGAGAAATATAGGTTTCCGGAGTTTTTTTTTTGCTGTAACTGCTTGACATATTGATTTCATATTTAGGATATGACTATATCTAGGTGAGATACAGATCAAGTTCGAATTTGGTTCTGGTCCGTTGATTTTATACAGAGTTATGGCCCTTTGACTTAGTGAAATTTTGAAAATTATAGGTTTCCGGAGTTTTTTTTTACTTTAACCGCTTGAAATATTAATTTTATATTTGGTATGTGAGTATATCTAGGTGAGATACAGATCAAGTTGGAATTTGGTTGTGGTTGGTTGATTTCGTACAGAGTTATTGCCCTTGGACTTTGTAAAATTTAATTTTATATTTGTTAATTGTTACATCTTGGTAATGCACATATTCTGTTTGATTTTTTTTTCTATCAAAATTTTGTTGTGGTCCAACAATGCCATAAAGTTTGACTTGACAGTGGACGGGCGTATCATGCGCTCTTGGCACAGCAGTTCATTAAAATCCTGCCCACCTCGAAATGGAATGTTCCATGGAATGTTATCTGTTCTTGTAAATTATTCTTAAACTTTCAGTTTTCTTACACCTCATTTATAGAAATGATTTTGAATGAATAGAACTGAAATATTGCTCGAGTTTTACAAAAACTTATTAAAGAAGATACCCATGTATAAATTGTTTAAAAATGTTTCTCTTTCTATAGATAATCACATGCCACAATCTACCATGGAACTGAACAAGAAAAACAATAAAAAGACAAAAAACAAACGTAGACAACGAAAGGAACTCGGGTTGGCCTATGATCTCAATTAAAAATCTGACATCGAATGTTTTGCACAATGAGCATATTGCAACAGAGTCATATCAGTTACACTCGAAAAACACATGGGAAAATAATCAGAAACAGCATTTAAGAAACTGAAGAGCACGATTAAAAGACAGAAAAAAAACTACTACAGTTAGACCAAGAACAAGCTAAGTGTATTAAATAACTAAATACCGAAGTTACTTTGAATTTTGATTCTGCATATGTGCATTTCGACAACTCATGTCTCTTCAGTGCAGATAAATTCTAAACGTTTGGAAGACCATAAAGTCAAAGATGTTTAAAAACTGACAGAGAACAAATTACCAAATATGATCTAAATAGAAAGCCAAAATCAGCTAAGGACAGAGCTTTGCATGAGTGAAATACTCCTCAGTGTCAACAAAATTTACCAAAAATTAGATATTGCAAGATTTCAAATAGAATCGGCTTTCGGATTATTAAGATTATTATTTTAACTTTACATTTGCATTCAAACACTCCAGCAAATATGATAAATAATGAGATCATTCGGTGGGAATTCGAGAATAAGACCTTGTGCAATTACTTTTTAATTGATGAATAGAAGATACATTTTGTAACAGGAAACATCTAAAATGACCGAAAATTAAAATCACATGCCCCATTCTATCAGGAAACTGAGCAAGAAAAACAATAAAAAGACAAACGAGAAACGTAGACGATAGGAACTCGGAATAGTCGAACTTGGTAACGGCACTAGGAAGAGTAAATGGTAGGGTTTAACCGGTTTATAAGTACCTCCCCTTTCTCTATCCCGTTTCCTTAACAAATAAAACCAAATACAGGTAGACTCCTGACTCCAAGACGTTTAAAAACATTTGAAATTTCTTCAAAATTGTGAGGCCATCTGATAAGAAATTAAATTGCTATATCTTTAAAGATCAAAATATTCTCGGAAAGGTATGCTCTTTGAAACACGGTTGATTTAAACATGATTTCTAAAAATTGATCTTCCATTGTCTCGTATATTTTTGAGAAATGGGAATTAATACATATTTGACGTTTATTTTACCATTTTCTTTCAAATTTAATTATTTCAAAATTAAATGCACAAACCAATTCGTGTAGAAATATGAAAGCATAGAACTTACACTAGCAACTTAAAACTAGTATAAGTTTTAGTGTTCGGTTTTTACTTATTGTTGATTCTGGACATGACAAGATCTTTGACTTTATGTTCTTCCAAACGTTTAGATTGTATCTGCACTGAAGAGACATAATTTGTCGAAATGCGCATATGCAGAATCAAAATTCACAGTAACTTCGGTATTTAGTTATTTATTGTACAATTGTTGAAGGCCTGGAGTTAATTTTTTGATAAAAAAAGTCAATTAAGTTAATAGTGCTCCTAAATTGTTGGGAATTCAGTTAGGCAATGTGTATCTCTTCAGTGTAGCAATAACCCACATTTGTAATAGGAGACTCTTAACCTTTCAATCCATATATAGTCTTACTCCATATGTAGTTCATTTGATCTTGATCATGTTATTTATATGAGTTGTAAGTTGCAAAAGACTGAGGATTTTGTAAAATCGAAAGGTGTATGTTGCAAAAGATTGGGAATTTTGTTTTATCGAGATGTAGACCCTCCAAACAACATTCTGAGATAATCTAAACCAATTGTGACTTAGATGCGTTCATGTTTGCCATATATACGTAGTATTAGTAGGAAATCTCATTGAATCGATTTTCTAAAGCTATGTTCCATAGTGGTTGCAATCTTGTTTTTGGTATGTTCATGCTCGAAACATTTTAAAGAGGGACTTTCAATGACTTTGAAACCAAGGTTGATTTCTATCGATCATATGGTTTCAGCGATATTTGAATGGAATATTTATCAAAGCCACAGATACACGACATATCCCACTCTTGTGATATCAAATGCTCAACTTGTCTATATCCGATGAGCAAAAAAAAACCTCCAATTTCAACCAAAGAGTACTCAAGGTATCTAATTTTAAAACTGACCCTCTGTTGGATCCACTTACCAAATTAATTAATCGTAACTAAATACATGACAGACACGAGAAAACAGAAAAACAAAGACAAGAGACATCCACAAAAAAACTCGAAAATAAAAATTCAACATTCGAAATTCGAGCATTTGCACTCTCAACAGAGTGATATTATGTGCTTTGGGAGGGTAATCCTGTCCTGCTACGTGTAGGACACCCGTCCTTTAATATTAAGGATGGTCACTCAAGTTTTTAAATTTTGAAATTAATATTTTTATTTATTAGAATATTAATCAAACATCATTTTAAGCAAAAAATATTGATAGGTCGGCGGGCCGTTTTTGAAATTTTGGCGGGAAACAGAAAATCACCTATACTTTTCATTCACTTTGCATTAAGTCAATAAACTTTTGAAATGCAATGAAGGACTATCAAGAATTTCATCAAATATTGTCCAAAGTCCATTGATGTATACATTCGTATTTTGAAAAGAAAACTGGGGGTCAGTCTGCAAAATTTTCTTATGCATCATGATGGATAAAATAAGAGAATTTCGAAATTCAGAGGCAGTTTCAAAAACCTGAAGAGTGACCATCCTTAATTGAACGCGAAGGTAATAAATTAAGGAAAACTCATCGCCGGTCACTAAAAATTCGCAACAAAAATCTATTACGTGTAAGAAATACATAAAGATACACTTAAAATAGTAGTCGTTTTCAAAGAGATGTTTCAGATCTTATGCTAGAAGAATTCCGCCTGTTAAATAAAAAATAAACGTCAAGAAAATGATAGGTGCATTTTTTTTATTTTTGGGGAGGGTTGAATACATTTAATCGTCTGTTTCTGAATTCACAAAATAGCAAGTAGTAAGTTTGAGATTCAACGGATTACACGTATTTGCATTAACTGGACTTTTTATAGGTAGTGTTACGGATGTCACAAGTAGAGCAGAGCATGCTTACCTTCCTGACCACCTGATGATAAATAAAAATTTGGGGAGGGGGACACTAGTAGTGCGTTAGCATTATGGCGTTCTTTTTCAAGAATGTTTAACTGTTTTGTCCTTGTCACGTCTCAATTTATATTACATCTGAATTGTTGTGTTGTTGGTTTTTTTTTTATCCCGCGTCAGCCTTTACCATGTAACCCTCCATTGTGATTCTACAAAAAATATGGAAAGGGTTATAGAGCTCAACAACTTTTCGATACATTTTGTTTTCTGTTTTCAATCAAAAGCACTTTTTTTAGAAAATATATTGTTTCTGGTAAAAAAATAAAGTGGCCGGGTTGCGTTTTGGCCTTTCTAGCTATAAAATGTTTTTATAGGTTCCCTAATGGTCTGTGTATAGAATTTGTAGAAAATATTGATAAAAATGACTAAGTTAAAAGGTCTCGAAAAATCAAAAAAAATATTGGAAATAATTCCATAAACTCAGGTGCACATTTTCAAAATATATAGAAACATTCTGTGAAGTTTCAAAGATAAGAGATGAAAACTGTAGGAGGAGTTGATTTCACAAAATACTATAGGTACCCTTTGTTGAAAATGTCAATAAAAATGACTAAGTCGCAAAGTCCGTTAAAATAGGAAAAAAATTAAAAATAATTCCAAAAAGGAAGGTGCACATCTACAATATATATAGAATCATTTTGTGAAGTTTCAAAAATGTAGGTTGAAAGCTGTAGGAGGAGTTGTAATGTCAATAAGAAATGACTAAGTTCCAAAGTCCGTAAAAATAGGAAAATTTTTTCAAAATAATTCCAAAACGGGGGTGCACATCTACAATATTTATAGAAACATTTTGTGAAGTTTCAAAAATGTAGGTTGAAAACTGTAGGAGGAGTTGAATTCACAAAATCAGTATCCCATTTTCCCAGATCCATCCGCCCGCCCGCCCCACATTCACTATACTATATCCCGCTGATTTGAAGTACGTTCTGTTCTTCAATTTCGTTTTTTTTTATCTCATTGAATATGTCAATATCAGTTTATGGAATTGTTAATCAGCCCTTTAGGACTTTATTTCTAAAAGTGCCTTTGCCTTCATTTGACAGTACAGAGAGAGAGCAATTTCTGTTTCCTTTTCATTTTTCTATCAAGGTATTTTATAAATGCTGAATATTTCAAGATTTTTAGTTTTCTTTGAAGATACTATAATCTGTAACTTGTCCTTTCCTTAATAAACAAAAGGTTTAAATTTTGAGAAAGTAAATAACAGTAATTTTATTCAACAGGTGAATGCAGTTTAGCCTTGTGACTGCATTATAACATTTATATGAGAAAAGTCAGTGCTTATCGGATTTTTTCCCAAGTCTTTATCTGTCAATAATATCTACAATCTAGAGTCCTTTTGCAGTACTACGCTGCACATTTTCTCGTGACTATTCTTGTGTTTAATTATACCTATGGTATTGGCTTTGTGTCAGATGGACAACTGAAGCAAATATTCGGTAGGTTGAATTTATTGTGCATAATGGTCAAAGTTTTCACCAGCCATGACTCATATATATCCTTATGAAATGTAACACAATTAAACGTTTTTCTAAGACAGAAACGACGGTTTAACTGACATTTTGGTATATTAGTTTTCTCTATTCTTATAGGCTCATTAGTGACGTCATAGTCAATAATTTTCATATTAATAGGGTCTGTAAGTCTCGTCATGTGACACCGAGAAATCACGATAAAAATGATATTTGAAAACAAAATATGACGTTTCAGGATTATAACGTTCATTTTTTTTTGCCTGAAACGTCATGTGTTTTTGTTTAAAATGCAACTTTCGGGTACAGATTATATACCCGGAAGTTCAAAAATTGAACGAGACTCACAATTGTTGGATTTTGGTTTGCAAAAGGAGCTTCCACCGTAACGTTTTCATGATGCTTTGAAAGATCGTCTGTGCACGTAGATGGCTGGCAAGAAATTCAAGAAATTCACTGACGATTATGTCATAATCAAGAAATCGCGAAACACAGAAATTTGTGTAAATTTTGTTTCTGCAGATGCATATTTCTACAAATTACGCCTCCTCCTATTTTCAAACTCTTACAATATCAGTTTGGTTTTATGATTTGTGGAGATAAGAAAACTCTTTTTTTTCCTGCCCATTTATACCTGTGTCACACTACGCCACGACCACAAAGACCTTACTACTACTTGCAAGATTTAAAGGTCGTGGTAAAATTGGCAAAATTTTGACATAACTACGATGCTACAATGATGATACTACGATCATACATCTCATAACGAATTCACTACAACCATCATGTTCTTACTGCGACCTTACCACGACTATCCCGACTGCGAACACGTCCTTACTACGCTCCCATCACGACGGATACACGATTCTATCAAGGCCTTGCTAGATTTTACTACGATTTTACGAAGATGTCACCACGATTTCGACCCCCAGTTGATGTAAATACTATGCAACATACAATTTTTACAATTTATTAATTTTTACTGATTCAGCTACAACTTTCCACTGAACACCAATACCTGTGAGAGAGCGTGGGGAGAGGTATTTCAACTACATTTATAGTAAATAATGTGAACGCGATTTACTGCTTTGTGAGTATATGAAAATCATTAATTTATCTTCATTTTAAAATGCCAATAAAGGGTTGACACCATAAACACAAACAAAATAATTACAAAACAAATGCACAAAACAAAATGAACTTGTAAAGATTTACCAAAGAGGGCGTAACAAAATTTTTCAAACCATCTAGTGAAATATTAAGGGAATTGGGGTTGTTCCAATTACGATAAGAATACTCGTACTTTGAAGGTTTTGTATTTTTAGTTTACCGTCTAAAAAAAATTATCCCTAGAATATTTATCAAATTTATCAAAATTTCTTGTTTCGACAATGGACAAAAAAAAATTATACGATACTAGATTTTCATCAACAAATAATTTCCTTGTTCAAAAACCGATTACAGAAAAGTACAAACGAGTATTCCCTTCAGTGGACCTTTAGCGGAATTCGTAATTATATGAAATTAAAAAATTGATAACAGTATTTAAATTGCAACATTTCTACAAATTGTTAAATTTCTTATCAATTAATGTATTTGCTACATCGTATTGTTTTAATATGTAACTATGTTATTATATCTTAATATTTTTTTTTTGTATTTTCTTTATAAACTCTTTGCGTACTTATTGGAAATTAATACAATCTGAATTTGTTACTCTCTCGTCTAATAAAGATTTTTATTTATTTATTGCGCCCTTCCTATCGCTTTTATAAATCTACATGATATTCTTACTTATGGAAAAGCATTAGAAGTTATTAAATAATAACAAAATACCGAAGTTCCCGTGAATTTAGTTGAAAGTATGATTTGTATGGTTCAATGACTAATTAACATGTGATTTGATATCACAGAAAAATGTCTTGTTTCCAAATTGATGAATATTATCTAAATTTAATTGGTTTCGGTTTCGGTTTATGGTGAAAATGTCTGATGGTAGATCGCGGTAAAGTCGTGATAAAGTCGACATGAATTCGTACCAAAGTTTTTAATATCGTACTTTAATCGTACTGTCATCGTGACAGAAACGTGGAACAGTCGTAATAGAACCTGAAAGGTTGTATAAGATCGAAGTAATCTGTATCATGTACTGTGATCGCAGCGCAGTCTTCTCATGTGGCATCTCAAGATCCGACTACGGTGCTACTACGATCATGAAGACCTTACCACGACTCCAGCGCGACCTTACTATAACCACTTTTTATGGTAGATTTACACTGTCGAGCAAAGCAACTCGACCGAACTCGATCTATGAATATTTATGAATATATATCGGGACAATAATCTTGAATGCTCCTGGTCGGTCTACTAACCAAATCGGGGCGATCTTCCTAACTCTGCTGAACTCGAGCTGTGTTCCCGAATATTTCTGACATGTCAAAAAATATCACGAAGAGGTCGTGTGCATCATATGTCGAGAACAGGTCGGGAATCATCTGGGTCTGATCGAGGTAGTCATAAAGAGCTCGAAAAGGGGATCGGCCTTGACCGAGCTTCAAAAATTTGGCCGACCATGCTGATTTTTACCCGACTTTAATTCATTCGCTTCTCGATTTATGCTGAGTCATTTCCAGATCAACTCGATAAGTACTCTATCATTACCCGACTAACACGATTCAATTTTTTTCCAACAAGATCTTCCCGACCTGTATCCGACTTTTTACTCGACAACTCAAGACCTTTACTCGATTTAACATGACAGCATGTCATCTTTTCACAATAACACAACATGAGGTTTTCAAGAGCCTCATTGTCTTGCTAGGGCCTTACTTCAGTTCTTAAAGGTGCTACTTCAGTTCTTAAAGGTGGCATCCGATGACTTTTATGATGAAATTTGGCTGATCATCATCTTTGATATGATGTGAATCTGTCGGATACTATCTCAAGTGTGGGACAAGCTTATGACTATTGTTTTCAATTTTAGCCAATTGGCAAAGACGTAGATTAGAAGATCTTTGAATGGATATATATCCAAAGATGGTCGAATGTTAAATTATGTTCCCCGTTGTCTGCCATCTTGGATTTCATGCTGACAAGATAGATACTATTTGAAACGGGAACTTCCAAGGACTATTTTGATCAATTTTTTGGCTGAAATTGGTCCAGTGAGTTCAAAGAAGATCCTTTGGGTACAATGTTAAACTTAGTTCCCTTTTGGCAGTCATCTTGTATAAGCTGACGATATGGAAGACACTGGGCAATCGTAACAAGTTTGGTCTATTGGCTTATGGGTTTCAGAGGTAACGTTTGAATGATTTTTTCCCATAAAATCAAATTTAAAACTGTATTCCTTGTTGGCAGTTATATTGGATTAGAAGCGGACATGACAGTATTTTTACATTTAACCAACGGAGCTCTATCGTGACCTAGCGGTTTCTGGGGAGATATCTGAATGAAAGGTTCATGGACAACGGACACAAAGAAAGTGAGAACCGAACTGTCAATCTAAAAGTGAACAATCCAAGGCCAATGGCAACACCAGAAACAAAAAAACGCAGAAAAAACACACACAACATGGGTACAGCACAGAAAAGAAAAATGAAGACACTCACACACAAAGATGAACAACACGGACCCAATATAAAACCATGGGTGAGATCAAAATAATGGCAAAAGCTCAACCTGGTTATATCAGGATTGTAGAAAAGAATATCAATTGTACATGCTACTAGTAGAATTAAAAGATGATGCGCAAAGGGCTAAAATTCAATCGACCAGCTATGATGACTTTGAAATTGAATCCGTGATGTACCAAATATACACATTACAGAAGTACAGTCACTAAATACATGAATTCAAGAATAAAATATTACTTCTTCCGAGCAGGTTGATAGTCTGATCACAAGATATGATTCAAGCTAAAGGACATCAAAAATGCGGTTTTGAACATTTGTTTCATGTACTGGAAGATAAAAATATTCTTAAAGATTTACACAGGGCGAATGATGTATCCAACAGGCAGCCGCTCGCCATTTTCACTTTCCAAAAACCAATTTGGAAAGCCGGTATAAGGCTACAACTACTGTAAACCCTACTAACCATCGATATCATATGATGATATGTCTTATGTATCAGATTATTCCTATATGTAATGATAGGAAAATCACACAGTCGCATTTTGAAGCATGATGAGGAGGATGACCTGCTAGTATGTTAATTATAGCGAACATTCATTCCTCTATTATGATGACTTTGAACCATTTTCTATTGTCTAATCGAAACTACGCGCCTTCTGTGTCAGATCCGCCTTCTCTACTACTCTAGATCTATCACAGTTATCATCCTTTCTTTGAAGCATCAACCACCTGAGCCACAAATTTTGCTGCTCTACCACCATGCTGAACTGTTTCCTAAATTTAACTATACAAACGTACATGTACTATGCAAATTGTTGCATGTAATTATAATTTAGCCATTGTAGCAGTTTCCTGTTATCCATTTTTTAACATTTGCAGGAAAAAAATTCGAGTACAATGAACTTTTCACGACCAGGTCTAGTTAATTAAACACAAATCGCGTTATAATCTGGCACAATCTTACAAAGTCTGGTTGGGCGAATGAGGGTCGAGCATAAGTCGTTCGTGAATCGTAAAGAGATCGAGAATGGTCGAGTGTTGGTCGTGGTTAATCGGGTAAAGTTTGAGTGGACGTCCTGAGCTAGGTCGATCAATGAATTTTATGATGTAGATCGGGTTGAAACAGCACCCTTGACGTTTAAGTCTTTGAGACAGTAATTTCCCTCTGTTGACAAAATCGTTATACAAACTACAGACACGACAATTGAAAATGAGTTGTGAAATGCAGACGCTGTAAGCCGGAGATGTTGAAATATTACTGCTACAATATTGGAAGTTCACAATTGGAAAGTCGAAATCGTCACTTGACTGTGTCAACAAGTGATCTTGAAAATTCAGCTGGAATATGACGATGAGCTATTTTGATTCTGTTGACATGTTACAACCTAGACGTTGCGTTGGAATCTAACAATGAGCTCTTTTTGACTCGGTGAACCTCTAAACGCAGTAAACGAATATTTCAAGTATAAGATACACAGCTTAATTTTGTCACAAGATTTTCTGCATTGCTTGGGAATCTAAGAAAATTACACAGCTAAAACATGGGTGTGATTGTAATGATTACAAAGAAACTGACAGGCGACAATGGCAACGGATGTGTCGCCTCTGCTTCCGCAAAAGAACCAAAACATCAACAGATTTAATCTCAACCGACTGCGCTTTATGGGTTTACATCTGCAAATGTCAGTGGTGAGTAGTATGAGCAATTGAAGGATATGCAGTAAATACACATGAGACAAAGTCTCTACAAATATATGAGCAACCAAGCAATGGAACAACACTTTAACTGTTGTTCTTCATATTGAAGTCACCATGAGGCCTTCAACAATGAGTAATGCTCATACCTCTAGGCAAGTTCGAGACGGTCCCAAGCACCTGTTTGAGTGGAATACATTGCGAGATGTCGAACAACGCTACATCCATGTTTTTGGACATAAAATTAACCGGCAAGTTTTCATACAACTGCTGGCATCCATTAGCCAACAAAAAGCCAACAGAAGACAACACACAACATTTAAACAGCCACAAGAACATATAGGCCAAACTGAAATGTATATAGAACATACACTTCCGCATACCTTTCTTAAATATATTTATAAAGTGCAATGTTAACCAAAGAAATGCATAATAACAATACTCATACATTAATTTTGCAACGATCTACACAAAAATTATTTTCATAAATTGCAGAAATTATAAAAGAGCGAAATTTGAGTGAAATTTTCTGTTGATAGGCCGACTTATAAAACGATTTTTTTAAGTCAATTAGACAAGTGTAGCTTCATCTGGGCTATCGGACTTAACTTGTTTCTGGATATGATTATATATAGGACAACTCATTTCTCATATGACGGAGATGCATTTTACCCTGTCCCCTCAACCGATCTCAGTTGAAAAAAAAAATGCATCTAATAGGTTTTTTTAAAGAAAAGGAAATGACAGGCATCTGGTTGTCAAAATTAATGGGTACAAGTTTTTTAATATCCGAAAAATGCCTGCGATATCAGTAAAGTCAATGTCTTTATCAATATACTTTATTTTCAAAACTTGTTCAGTGGCGGATCCAGACTTTATGCTAAGGGGGGGGGGGCGTACCCCACCGCCACTTTTGTTTTACATCTACATTGGGTTTGTTGATTCTCGGATAAAGCCGATGAAATCAGAAAGCATCAATAATTTGAGCACATTAATAGAGCAGACTTAAGAAACATCATGGTATCACATTCCAAAGAGATTTTGTAAAGTGTTGTCATAGGAATGTATATGTAACAAAGTTTAGAGAACAAGCCATGCAGCACATTTGTATTGAAAACCGCACGCAGATCTATTTAACTTGCATTGTTTTTATGTCAATCACATCACTAGCGACTGATCATAATCATACATATGTACAATATCACAAATTATGGGACAAATAGGAGTTTTGCTTATACTGCACGATCTTCACAGTTGAAATACCTCTTTCAAATATACTGCTTAACTTTCTACATAGAGATAAAAGTACACTTATAAAATACAAGAATTGTTTTCCCTTCTTCATTTATTGCATTTACAAAGTTGTTCTCATAAACATTTAATTTGTATTTGTGATAGCCTTATTCGTCTAGTTAAGTTTTCATTTTGAAATTGATGCATTTTTCAGATAAACTGAACGAACTGGAAGTTCAATTTCACGAACTGCAACAAAAGAACAATGAGATCGAAATAGAAAATGCTCTTCTGAAAAAAGAAAATGACGTACTGCGTCAACATATTTTAAAACTGTACAATGAAACCAGCAAAATTAAATTTGCCCTTCAACGGATCTTGGATAACTGACCACCACGGGTTTTGAAAAATTGCCTTCAAAATACCTGAGCCGTTTTCAGAATAGTGATCACGGATTTAATGAAGAAAAGTTTTCTGAAGATGACACTTCGTTACTAAAACGACGTTTGGTACCAAATGGTAGGTACAATATGCATCTTTTGGAATAAAATAAATCAATATAATTTTTCAGGCAGCGCTTTTGCAGAAACTGATTTTTTTTAGCTTTATGCAGATTTTTATTTATAATTTTATTTCAGTCGTCAAATTAAAAAATATCCAGTGAAGCAATTGTCAACTGCAATAGTACTGACCTGTATATGTCATTTGAAAGTATTAGATTTCGAAGACCATGTTATCATTATTTTTTCAAAATCATACTATATTTGACGCAAAAAAAGAAACTTATATGAAAAAGAAAGGAAATGCGGTTAATGTCAAGGAGACATATGTAAACTTTTTGACGGTCAACTAGGATGAATAGGTTAGTACTGTCTTTTTATACAGTAGTTGCACATTAAAATATTGAAGTTGAGAATTGATTAAGATTGATATTTTGGGGGAACTCCTTGATTTGGAGGGGGAAAGGTCTGACCAAATACCGGATATACCGCTGTCAACTACAGTAATAAAACATACAAGGACACAAATCACAATTCCAATGAAAAACATATATTAGTATATATTTAATCAAAGCTCCGATGGAGCTGAAACTCGAAAGCCCTGAAAATCTACACCTGGAAAAACTTCGTAGTCATCCAAAGAACTACTTCATACGTCTGCATGTATTCAGTTATTCCGTAATACGTTATATTCTTGAGATACAAAGGTATGCGTTTTTTAAACATTTTACAAGTAAAAAAGAAATAAATGTTGATATCAAACTAGAATGTCAATTGTTCCAAGAACAATTGATAGGTATTTTCCAAAGTTGCGTTATAATGTTCTCATTATTGATTGTCCTAACAAACTGGCTTATTTTTTTAACTAACATTTTAATCATTAAACAAACATTCTAAGCTTCATATGTATCTATTTTTTGATAATTTAAACGTCAAGTACAGTCGTTGGCTTTGATTTTGACATTGACCTCATTCAAAGATCAACTCCTACTTAATACTTTTTTGAATGGAAAGTCTTCAAAGAAAGCTATTAGCATGACACCTACTTCATACATCAGAAATTAGTTTTTGGTCCATCACCCCATAACAGTTGGTCTAAGGGACCGACCATTTAACTTGAAAAGGGTGGGGGGGGGGGGGGGCTACGTTTTTTTTCTAAAAAATATTTTGGCTGCCAAAATGATGAAAAAAAAATTCTGAAGGAGGATTTCTGCCAAAAAAAAAATAATGTTAATTTTGGAAAAAAATATTTTGTTGATACACGTGCAAAAAATAAATAAATTTTCTGTCCAGAAAAAAAAACATAACCCCCTTCAGGTAAGAAATGAAGAGATACACGTTTTCTTTTCACATTTCATTAGCTTTATGTAACGGCTGCAGTGTATCGCTTACAATTTGGGGAAAATTCTGTTTCTTAAAACAGATCGGATTCACAGGTCAGTCTGATCGAAACCTGACAAGGCTGGTGAATAGTACCAAGTATCAAAAGAAAGATTTTTTTTTTCATATTTTTGATTTTTATACGACCGCAAAAATTTTGCGGTCGTATAATGGTATAGCTTTGGTGTCGGCGTCTTTGGACAGCGTAACTTTGGTTATAGTGGACAGATCATCATCAAATTTAAGAATGAAGTTTCTTGGCAGATGCGTAAACTGAGATTTCAGTTATAAGTTTTTGGCCCCGCAAAATTACAATAAAGGGCAAAAAAGGGGTAAAATTGGGTGTTTTCACATCACTGACTGTAGAATCTTTATCATTAATCAGATTTTTATGGGTGTTCTTTCAGTGTGCTCTTGAGAAAAATTTCCAAAGAGTAAGATTCAACAGATTTAACGTAGTATGTACGGTTCCCTACACAAATTTGAGCCCAGAGGGGCAAATCTAAAAAAAATGTATTTTTTGTCCAATTTTGATGCTGGAAAATTAAGACAATGCTCAACTGTTAGACTTTTATATGACCGCAAAAAATTTTGCGGTCGGTGCTGTCGTCGTCGTCGTTGTCGTCGTTGTCTGTAGACACTTTTGTTTTTGGTCAATAACTTAAGTTTCATTTGACCAATCCTTATGAAATTTTAACACAATTTTCCTTGGCACAAAAGAAAGGCCTGGCTTAGTTGTGGTCATTGTGGCCCCACCCGTTTTTAAAAAAAGGGCCAAAAAGGGTTAAATTTGATGTTTTCACATATTTGACTGTAGAATCTTTATTATTTATCAGATTTTGATGAAGTTTCTTTCAGTGTCCTCCTAAGAAAATTTCCAATCAGAAGTGTGCCAACGGATTTCAAATGGCATGTACCGTTCACGAGATAAATGGGGCCCAAAAAGGGCGAATTTCAATTTTTTTTTTTTTTTTTATTTTAAGTCTGATTTTGATGCAGTTTTTTGCAGTGGATTCCTTATGAAAAATTAACATAGCGCTGCACCATTAGATTTTTAATAACTTGTTTCTTTTCAAAGCTATGAGGGATTCAACGGGGCAAACGTTGCAAACATGCAGATTACCTAAAATTTTTATTTTTCATCCGATTTTGATGGGATTTTTTTCTTTAGATTCCTCACATTGTAGGCCTTAAGACATACGTCAACAGATTTGGTGTAGCTCGTACCGTTTCCAAGCTATTAGGGGTCACAGGGGCCAAAATTGCAATTTTTAGAAATGACCAAACACCGAAGTCACTGTGAATTCAAATTCCGCATACGCGCACCCCGACAACCCATGTCTCCTCAGTGCAGATAAAATTATAAGTAAAATCTTTCTTTTACAACAGATTTTGATGGGATTTTTTTTCTTTGGATTCCTCTCAATGTAAACTTTCAGTAGTATGTTAACAGATTTGATGTAGCTCTTACCGATTCCGAGCTATAAGGGGTCAAAGGGGTCAAAATTGCAATTATTAGAAATATGTGAAGTATTTATTTTTCATAAGATTTTGATGGGATTTTTATCTTTAATTTGTTTACATTGTAAGCTTTCAGTCATATTGCAGTATATTTTGCATTGCTCTTTGATTTCCAAGCTATAATGGGTCAAAGGGGCCAAATTGTTATATTTCAAAATATGTGAAATCTTTATTTTTCATTGGATTTGATCATGAACCTGAGTTTTTTCTTTGGATTTCTCTTGATGGTAGTCAACAGAATTTCTTAGCTGTTACAATATCCTAGTAACAAGGGAATTTTTATTTTCACTAGTTTGTGTCCAGTTTATTTATGTGTCAATAAATTACTGTGTCCACATTCATTTTAGTTTACACTTGTTCAAATTTAAGTGGTTGACACGCTGCGGTCGTATCATGCTGCGCTCGGCGTAGCCCTTTATTGGTAACTTGTTTCTTTTCCCAGCTATGAGGGGCCGAATGGGGCCAAAATTGAATTTTTGCAGATTACCTAAAATTTTCATTTTTCACCGGATTTTGATGGAGTTTTTTTGAGGGTGTGTGTGTTTTTTTTTTAATCTCTTGATATATGCTTACGGCAATTTTCAACGGATTTGGTGTAGCTATAAAAGTGTCCAGGCTATAAGATGGGATTTTATTCGTCGGATTCCTCTTGATATGAGTTTTCAGTAGTATGCCAATAGATTTGAGGTAACTCCTATGGTTTCCTAGCAAAAAGGTGCCAAGGGGCCAAAATTGCATTTTTTTTTTAAATAATGTGAAATTTTATTTTTGATCAGATTTCGATGGGATTTTTTCTTTGGATTCGTCTTGATATAAGCTTTCAGTAGTTTAACAGTGGATTTGTTTAGCGCTTACTGTTTCCGAGTTATAAGGTGTCAAAGGGGTCAAAATCGTAATTTAACAGATTTCGATGGGAAATTTTTCTTTGGATTTCTCTTGGTGTAAGCTTTGGGTTGTATGACAAAAGCTTTGGCATAGCTCTAACCCTTTCCGCACTATAAGGGGTCAAGGGGGCCAAAATTGCAATTTTGTATCTAAAATCTTTTTTTATCGGACTATAATGGGGTTGGTATATTCGGATTCCTCTTATAGTAAGGTTTAAGATGACCACTTTGACGTACCTTTTATAATTTCCAATCTATACAAGGAATCATAAGAGCTAATTTTATTTTTATTTTCCATAGTTTGTGTCCAGCAAATTACTGGGTCAAGCGCTTTATTGTGTCCATCTAAATATTGTGTCAAACTCGGCTCTTTCGTATGTCCACACTCACTTTAAATTATACTTCTTCAAATTTCAGTGGTCGACATGCTGCGCTCGGCGTTGCCCATTATTTCGTACTAAAATTACTAATTTTGCTTTGATATCAATTTTTTGAACAGATTAGATAAGATTGCTGTTATCTATCACCTATGATAAACGTTTCACAAAGTATATAAATATAAAGTTGTTAATAATTAGAATTGACAGCCATTTAAAACACATATAAAAATAGTAACCAAAATATCAATTAGTGTCATCATGAAAAGAATTTTTTGCCCATTACACTTCATTATCTATCTCTTATGCTTTACCAATTAATTCACAAAAACAAGTTCTATATATATACACACAATACCATTGTAATTTAAAAACATCTCTAAATTCTCTCAACGCAATAAACATCGTGTATGGAAGCCATGTGATATTCATACCGTCGTGGAAAGGTTACACTAGGCTATCGAAAGTTCTTCTTTGAGGAACTGGACGCAGTCTAGGGGTATCACCTCTGGTTAACATGCTAGGCGCTGTGCCGAAGATGTACAAAGAGTTGAAGGTTCGAATCCAGTTATGGATCAACCAAAAATTTCAATCTGTCTGTCAGATGATTTGAAGAATGTAAATTACAATGGCATTGTTAGATTAAAACTATAGACACGTATAATAATTATTTCATCTTTTCTAGCATTCTGTTAAATATAACTACAGAATCCAATGTATTATATAGAACACGTGTTGTGTGCTAAAAATATACCAGTTTATATATATAGCTCATAATCACACAGCATTCTGTCTAATGATTTGATTGAATCCATGATGTTATATACACAATAACATTTTAATTTAAAAACATCTCTACATTCTCTCAACGTAATAAACATCGTGTATGGAAGCCAGGTGATATTAATACCGACGTGGAAAGGTCACACTAGGCTATCGAAAGTTCTTCTTTGAGGAACTGGACGTAGTCTAGGGGTATCACCTCTGGTTAACATGCTAGGCGCTGTGCCGAAGATGTACAAAGAGTGGAAGGTTCGAATCCAGTTATGGATCAACCATAAATTTCAATCTGTCTGTCAGATGATTTTGAGAATGTAAATTACAATGGCATTGTTAGATTAAGGTGTTTCCACAAATAACTCCCTCCCAACATTACATGGTGGCCCAAGACGGTTAAAAACACATCTATCAACAAGGGCATCAGTGTTCGAATTTCAGTAGTTTTCCGTTTTCCTATTTTCTTCTGTAATCAATATGTAATTGTATGTCAAACAAAACACATACTACAATAAAGTGTGCACATGCTTTAATTACTATTTTCGTCTACTAAATATCATTTTTGACAACCAGCTGATCAAGTTTCAGTTTACACAATTAGCATGAAACCGCAATCTAGATAATGTGACAAGCAGATCATTTATCATTTTAAATAGTAGCTGGGTAGTTTATTTTAAGGAACTGATGTCATCCCTTTTAAAGTGACCAATAACCTTTGACCCCTACATTTCTAAATGTAAAACATATCAACTAAATACAATGGTATGGGTCCCAAATACCTATTCCTTACACATTCCGAAATTTCTCCAAAAAAGTAACAAAACTTTGCAAGCCCTTATCATGAAAACTGTCCATCCACCAACATTCATTCAATTGAACAAAATATCTGTCATAACCTAACAAACATTTTTCCCATTACAATTCACTATCTATTTATTACCATTTCCGAATAATATCACAAAACATGCTAAGGGAGTTTTCTAAAATAAACCCTTCCCCTGATAACGAAACGACCCAAGACGGATAAAATCACAACTTCAACAGAAACTACAAAACCCCACCAAATTTCATCGACCTACACTTACCCACTTATACACCTCTGTGAAAAGAAGAAAAAAAAACAACACGATTTTAGTATCCCAATAAAGGTATTTCCCTATGGAAAATACCTTTAATGATATACCATATTTTGCAGTAACTCCATCAAATAATGTGGCTTTCACTGCAGTTTATCCAATTCGACGTCCCTAGGACCTCTGCAATTTCAATCTCTACAGTTAGATAAAGTTCTTACCAACATTGCTGGTGCTTATGAACCAAGAGATGACCACTTTAGTGTCCCTTTTAATGGTGTTTACATGATATCAGCGACAACATATGTAGCACACAACCATGCCCACTTTGAAATCGTGAAGAATGGTGTACAACTATTGACAATGTATGGTAATGCTGCTGACGACGCTGGACACACTATTGTGAGAGATCGTGTCTGGGTAAGACATTTCCGTGACAGTAATAATGGCAAAATTTCGTCAGCTGCAGACAGGCATTTCGCATCCTTTTTCAGGGACACTGATTACTCCTCTATAATAAATTAAGGCTTAAATTGTTCTCTTTGGTTATGCTTTTGACACAATGTTTTACTGATGTACAAAAGCCAAACAAGAAAAGAAAATCTGCTCTCGTCGACATTGCTTCGATTTCGTCATGGAAATGACTACGTCTCTACACTCATTTTTCTGTCCTTCAGTTAAGATTTTTTTTAAAAATTGTACGGCATTGGTTGGATTTCGTCATGTAAATGACTATGTCCCTACACTCGTTTTCCTACCTTTCTGTTGTAAAATAAATAATTCTAGTAAAATATTGATAAAGTAGCCGTTTCAAACAATCAGTTAATGAATTGGAAAACAGAACAGTGTATGTGAATTGGAAAACAGAACAGTGTATGTTTTTCTGTGTTCAGTTACGTTTTTCCAATTAAGATACGGCTTGTGTAGCAAGTTTAAAGTTAACAATAGAAAAAAGAAGGGAAACGGGGAATGTGTCTAAGAGACAACGACCCAAAGGGGATTAATAACAACTCAAAGCCACCATAAGATCTTCAATGAACAGTGAGAAAATCCCACACCCAACAATGTTTGGCTCCACGAAAAAAGTTCTCTTCAAGTTATGGGGGTAATAACAAAATTACCGAACAGAGTTGTCAAGAGCCGAAGTCCAATGGAAAAAAGACAAATCAGGTGGATATGACCGGGAAAATAGTCGACCGCAATGATCCTGACTTGGTAGAGACATTTCAAAAGAAACGGTGATTTAAACCGGTTTTATGGCGCGCGAAACTCAACAGCAATTGCTATTGAAAGGTCGTTGACAGTAAAAGAAACGATCACCACAGTACTAAATAAAAAGGAATCTTGAATCGGAGTTGACCGAAACTTCATTTTTTACTCACCTGGCTTAAAAGGCCATGTGAGCTTTTGCCATCACAAGGCGTCCGTCCGTCTGTCTGTCAACAATTTCAAAAATCTTAGCCTCTGAAACCGCGGGGCCAAATGTAACCAAACTTGACCTGAATCATCACCAGAGTATGGCTTCTCAAAATTGTGTTCGATTAGGCGGTAGGTCAAACAACATGACCGCCGTTGCAAAAAAAGAACATAGGGGTAAATTGCAGTTTTTGGCCAATAACTCGAAAACCGTTACAAATATCAAAAATCTGACATGGGATAAAAATGATCAGCATGATGAGATCTACCTGCTGTGCAATTTTTAAGAAAATCTGAAACCCATCTCGGAGTTATAGCCCTTTTTTCATTAAAATTTGCAAATTTTTTCCAAGAATTTTCAAAATGTTCATAATTTTCATCTTTTATTTCCAAAACTATAGAAGTTGAAGGTTAAGTGTAGACTGATAAAATGTTTGCAATGCTGTGGTGACTTCAAAACTGGTGTCGAAAATTGTTCGTTGACCACCATTTTCCAAATGGCCGCCAAAAAAGGCGGGAAAATTCAACATTGTCCGATTTCAATAAAATTTGGTTTCCAAATAGATATTGATGTTGTGACTTCAAACCGATGTTGAAAATTGTTCGTTGACCACCATTTCTAAAATGGCCGCTAAAGAGGGGGGGAAATTCAACATTGTTCGATTTCAACGAAATTTGGTTTCCAAATAGGTATTGATGTCAAAAACCTTCAAAATCGATGTTAAAAATAATTCATTGACGGCCATTTTCAAAATGGTCGCCACAAAAAGGCGGGGAAATTCAACATTGTCCGATTTCAATGAAATTTGGTATCTAAGTGGTATTGATGTCGCTACCTCAAAACATGTGTTGAAAATTGCTTGTTGACTGCCATTTTCAAATGGCTGCCAAAAAAGGCAGAAAATTCAACATTGTCTGATTTCAATGAAATTTGGTTTCCAAATAGATATTGATGTTGCAACTTCAAAACCGGTGTGGAAAATTGTTCGTTGACCGCAAATTCATAATGGCAACCAAAAAAGGCGGGCAAATTCAACATTATCTGATTTCAAAGAATTTGGTTTCCAAATAGATATTGATGTTGCAACTTCAAAACTGATGTTGAAAATTGTTCGCTGACGGCCATTTTCAAAATGGCTGCCAAAAAAGGCGGGAAAATTCAACATTGTCGATTTCAATGAAATTTGGCTACCACATAGATATTGATGTTGCGACTTCAAAACTGATGTTGAAAATTGTTCATTGACTGCCTTTTACAAAATGGTGTCTCGACTTCAAAACTGGTGTCGAAAGTGGTCCTTAATAGGAATGTTTTTTGTCAAAAAGCCCAACAAATAAATATTGCAAAACATGATCAGACTTTAAATACAGTTCAAGATATTGGTGGTGTTAGAGCTACCAAAGTTGGGAGACTGAAGATCAACTGTATAGCTTACAATGTTAGCTTGATTGTGGCAACTGAAAGCCAGGTGAGCGATACAGGCTCCTGGGAGCCTCTGGTTTTACAAAGGACTGATATTTTTGAAGAACCTTTTCAACGATCGTATCAGACGGAATTCTTATGAAGCTTTGATTAATAAGTCCGTCACGGAGATAGCTATGTCTTATGAAAAAGTCTGTATAATTTTTGCTCAATTATTACAAAAACCAGTATCATTTACTGTAACCAGTTGATTGGCAGTTTCAGTTTTGAAGGAAGTCAATCTAAGTATTAGAAAGGAAAAACATTTCATCTCGTAATGTGATTATTTCTTCCGTAAATGACTGTTTCACGTGTAAGACAACCCATAGAAGACAGGGTAGCATGAAGCTGTCTTACACGGGTAAATGTCCAATCCAACGTTCCGATGTTGTCGATATCATAATTGTTACCATAGTAAACTTCGTGAATTATTTGACGTCACAGTTGAAAAATCCACAAGGAATGGCAGGTTTTACTTTCCTTTGGTTTGTTCGTTATATTTTTCAGAAGAAATAGCTTCTTACACTCGACTAAAATTAAAGATCGGGATATCTTCCACTTGTGTGAGAAATTCTTCGTCTTTTTCCTTCGTTGCACTCGGGAAAAGACGGAATTTCTCACAATCGTGGAAGATATCCGTTATCTTTTATATGGTCTCGTATAAGAAACTATTAATCTTTGTGAAACTTCATCTTGCAAAATATACAATCTCGCCTCATTTTCAAGGTATTTAGCAACGTACTTGTTAAGTTTCTTGCAGCCGGGATTATGGGTTTCAAATGAAATATTAGGCTTCTCGATCGATCAAATTTTCAGTTTCGACGAACCTTTGATCTCGATACTGATGAATACTGGTATTCAGGGTAAGAAACTTGGTATATGCGACATGCTGCATAGCACCTTGTGCGTGCCATAATAGTGTCTTTTTAACAAAGCATTTAATTGTCTGCAAAAGTTGGAATCTAGTTTGTTTTAGAAATGAATACAAAATTAGCCTGCTCAAAATATTATAAGTTATCATGCATTGAACCAACTAATATGATTATTTAGATAGTGTCGAAAATGGTTGAACGGCGCGACCTGAAGGTCGCTTGCCGTTCAACGATTCTCGACACTATCTAAATAATCATATTAGTTGGTTCAATGCATGATAACATTTTTGTGCGGTTATGCAAACCTGTTTGTGTTTAACTAAGAAAACGATAATTACAAAATGACCTACATTCAACTACACGATTACACACATAAACGCTATGTCGAATGACCGCGTACTCTGGACAATACACAGCCGAATGATGTATTGATTTTTCATGTTGTATAAACATGATAAAGTTTACATGGCGTTTTCGAAATACATAGAGCGAAAACCTTTGATAATGAATGCAAATCAAATTATTCATATAATTTACATGTTACTCCAAGTATAGATGTATTTCACATTTTAATTTTTTAATGTAAATATCAGGCTGAAATTAGTTTTACATTACGTGGAAGTAAACTATGTTAAACTTTAATTACGATATGTTTATTTATCCATGCTTACTGCATGTTTGTGAATTTTGTCCTTATGTACAATTCTCATATGTACGCTTTTGAATGACTTTGGTCTAGATGTAGGTGAAATACTACATTATCATGATTATTGATTGTCTTGTGTAGGGTGGACATGGTTATTTAGCAGGTGGTTAATCAGCCAATAGAATCCAAGTTTACATCCGCATAACCGCACAATATTCTTTTAGTCTTCAATTGATTTTTTTTTTTATTTAAAAGTGATGTTCACACTCATTTCTTTACCATGTCTGCTGCTATTTTAAACACAACAGAAAACATTTTATTAACTTTTTTGGTGTTATCTACTGTTTTTTAAATAAGCAGCTAATGCGGCAGGTGATGCTCTTTGGTCTACTTCTAAATAACTAGCTACTCAAGTTACTGTAATTTATCGTTTCTATCTGATAGGTTAAAACTTTTTGCAAATACGACACCTTGACTATTCAACAGCTCTAATTTTAAGGAGCGTGTGTTCTTTAATTTCTGATGTATTTCAAGTAAAAGTATGTTGTTTGCCTATATATCCATTCAATGGGTATGAGGATCATTTCATATGAAAGCTAAATACGTTGTTATAGAGTTCCCTATATATTCTTTTTAAACTAAATTGGCCTGATTTTCATAGCCTGATAACAGGAAAACACGATATGTTACTTTTTTTTTCATTTTTTGAAACATACGAATTAAATCCTACAAAATATTTTTAAAATAAACAAAATATGTCTGATTAGTTTAATATTATTTTATTGAAATATATTCAATGGGATTGGACAAAGTTATTCCAACTTACAAATGTCCTCTCCTTATAAATTTACAACATACATTTAAATATGACAGCAAAACACATACAGAAATGTATATAAAACTAAATATAACAAGGTAAATAAAAAGGAAATTAAAGCATGAAATGTAGTTAAGTAACAGATTAATGGATCAGAGCCTAGAATCTTTTAGATTGATTAATAAATTTTCGAACTTTTTGAAAAATTAAGGAAATTTGTTGATCACTGTAATTATCATTACCAAAAGTAGTTCTTCAATACAAAAGTCTTTTTCATTTAGATCAGAAGAAAGAGTAACTCTTTGATTTACATACAATGGACATTCGATAAAGTAATGGAACGCATCCTCATAGGGACATCCGCAGGCACATCACGGGTCATTTACAACAAAAATTCTCTTAAGGTCTGCGTTAAGCGAACTGCATTGGTATCTTAGACGTGTATGCAAGATATTAAATTTACGAGGACCAACGCAATAATATTGGGGAGCTTTTAAGCAATTGGATTTGATTCTAGATTTATACATTGATAAAGTTGGAGAATTTCTTACCGTCAAGTCTAAATCATTCCACAAACGCACAGTTGAAGGAACAAACGATTTGTTATAATTCTTTAATCTACAAAATGGAACTACATAGTTTTCAATATTACGAAGAGCATATTCACTAATATTGAATGTTTGCTCTGGAAGACAGTTAATTAAATATTCAGGACAAGAGCCATTGTGCATTTTATAGAACACTGTAAGTTTATTTATTTTTCTCCTGTTTATAAGCGAATCCCAACCCATTTCAAAATATAAATATTCTTTACTTGTATATTTAGTTAATCCTGTTACTATCCGGGCTGCTTCCAATTGAATTTTCTCAAATTTGTCAATATCATTCTTAGTACATCCATCCCATACCTCACATGCATATTCCATCACATGTCGTATAAAAGTTAGGTATATTTGATTGATTGATTAGTTAGAGTTTAACGTCCAATGAGCAATATTTCAGCTATATCAGGACGAGAACAAGTTAATCAATTCAAAACAAATTGTAAGTAAAAGAAGAAAGAAATAAAGGTGGAAGGGACAACCGGGGCAACGACTTTTGATTGCCACTGGAAAAGGGGAGAAATGGGTAGGGGCAGGAAATTTAGCCTTCTATACGACACCCAGTGCGTCTGCTCTCTTTAGAGAAATATAGAAGGGGTCTTTATACTGCATGGAGCGTGGCGTTTCTCCACACAGTTTGGCTACAATGGTTCGCGGTCAGGCTTTCCGTATTATGACCTGACTACAGTTAGGTATATTTTAGAAAGAACATCTTTTGATAATGTAAATTTAAGTTTTCTTAGGACAGCAATTTGTTTGAGTGCTGATTTTGCAGTATTTTCAATATGATACGACCAATAGCAATCAGAGGAAAATGTTAACCCTGAATGTTTGTGGTTACGTACAATTTCAACATTTTCATTATCAAAAGTTATTTCTAGTCTAGGTACTGTTACATTAGATATAACAAGAACCTTTGTTTTCTTGGGATTAAAGTCCACCAACCATTGTTTTGACCACAGATGTAAATTTCTCAAATCGTCGTTTATTTCTGATTCTAAGAGAGTAAAATCGTTTCCCGAATATGACAACGAAGTGTCATCGGCAAAGAGTCTGGCTAGATTTGACAGATTGTCAGTTATATCATTAATATACAAAAGAAACAATAAGGGACCAAGGACGGATCCTTGTGGTACACCAGCGTTAACAGATCTAAGGTCAGAAGATTCATTATTAACAAACACAGCTTGTTGTCTATCCGTAATATAATCACATAACCACCTTAATAAATTTCAAGAAATTCCGTATGCTTTTAGCTTTTTTATGAGGCCCTTATTCCAAACCCGATCAAAAGCTTTCGAGATATCGCAAAATACCAAAATGTTCGAATGTTTGTTTTCAAGGTCCTGACAAACGCTATGATATATTTCAATAAGTTGGAAAACAGTAGAATGGCCTTTGAGGAAGCCAGGCTGATAATTATACAAAAGTGAATTTTCAATAATGTAATTATATATATACTTATACACACAACGTTCCATTACTTTACCAACACAGCTTAATAATGAAATAGGTCTGTAAATGATGGGTTACCTTTGTCATCCTTCTTATACACAGGCATTATGCGAGCAATTTTCCAATTTGAAGGAAATTTACATTGCTGTAAACAGTAATTAAATAAATAAGCTAAGGGTTTACATGCAGATTCCGAACTTCCCTTCAACATTTGATGACTAATGCTGTCGTTACCACATGCTTTGCCGGACTTTAAATTTTTAAGTACATCTTTTACATCTTGTTCATTAATAATTATATTGGACAACACTGAATTCGTTCTTGGGTTTATATCTGGTGGAACAAGGTTTTATCATTAAGAGATGATATGGTGCAAAAGTAGCCTTTTCATCATCATTATAATGTAACGTTTGGGAGTACACATCATGAAGTGGTGGTATTGAGTACTGTGTACCAGAGCCTTTCATTAATCTTTTGATAAGTCGCCAATATGATTTACTGTCATTTTTTGAAAACGAGTCTACAATTTCATTTGCACTGAGAAAAAATTGTTTTCGAGCATACTTGATCATATTATTTACTTTATTTCTTTGTGCTTTATAGCGATGAACATTTATTTACAAAGGATTTCGTCTAGACATTTTATGAAGTCTATCTCGAAGACTAATTTGCTTTTTAATTTCTGAATTAAACCATGGTTTGTCACATGAGCGAACCCGAATATTTGTGGAAGGAATATTATCAGTAATAATTTGTAAAAATTTATTAGTAAATGATGTAGCCATATCTGTTACATCGTTTGACTCTTGTAAAAAGAGCTCCCATTAAAAAGAATTAATATCTTCGTTTATCTTTAAATAATCAAAACTTCTACCCACAAGATCTCAATATCGTCAATATTTAAATCAGGTCTTTGTTTGACACCCATGTATTGAGATATATAAACAGCAACGCCCCCACCTTTACAATTTCTATCCTTTCTTAAAATATCATCTGAAAAACCGTCTATGCTGATATCATTGTTAGACACGTTTTTGTCCAGGTGAGTTATGCATAGGATTGAGAAGTCAGAAGCAATAGCTTCAATATAGGCTATTTTGTTACGAACGCTTCTGGCATTTAAATGAAAAATTCATAATTCATTTTCATTTGGGCCAGGATTTGGATGAACATCATTGTCTAGCAAAAGGAGTATCAATAAAATAAATAAAAACTGGATATTCGATGTTAAAGAAAGATGACAAATGGCAACACCGTTGTACATGTTTACTATTAAACGGACAAAAAGTATTTTTATTAGATGAAATAACCGAAATCGGATAAACACACACCGTTTCTTCGTTAAATTTGAATAAGTTCGATTGTAAAAGATTCCTATCGACATTCTATATGATTCCAAACCATTACCCATTATCAAAAATTATTCTGTGCAAACTTTTGCATGGTCGATAGGTCATGGTCAGGCTCTGATCAGTGAAATAAAATAAAATGAATTTATGCTGAAGGATACAAGACATTAACATTTCTTGGTAAGTTGTAAAGTAACGTACATCAGCTATGTAATCATACAGAAAGAAATATATACAGAACAAAACAAATACGTGCAAAACTACAATATGTACAGGTAATGAAATGTTCATCTTTGACTGAAATGAAAAAGAAGTTTGGAAAAAAAATTAATGCTTTGTACGATTAAGTATTGATATAATCCAATATATCAAGAAATTGATTATTTCAATCAAAAAGGATATCACAATGATTCAAAAATCAGATCATTCTGAAAACCATTATATAATTTACATATGCATAAGTCATAAAATTATAGAAATTGCAGAAGACAAATATATCGATATTTCATAGTAGGAATCGAGTATTGTAAATTACCAAACGGGCCGGTCTTCAAAATTAAGAGTAAGTGATATTTGTAAGATTTCAATACGAGTGGACCGCTTTAATATGATTGACTGATTCATTGAACACATGTAAAATGAATACTTTTAAATAAATCCATAGGTAACAAATATAAGATTTGTTTTGATATGAGGAAGCGAAAAATAAAATAAAATAACCAGACGGGTTAAGATTTTACATTATTATTTCTAATGTGTAATTAAGTGTAATTCGCAGATTTTCTGATATTTTTATAAGCCTAGAACTACCTTAAAGATAAAGTCTATTCTTTATGCAACTTGAGTATTTTTGTACTTTTCGTCCCTAATTTTTCTGTTTACACAATCAAATGCTTTCTTTTTTCTCTTTTTTAGCCAGGTGAGATTTCCTTGTCTTACACTGGTCCAAGGGAAAACACTTGCTATTTACCTAAAAATATTGTGTTTTATTAACTTATAGTTACATTTATTCATATGCAGCAGTTTTAACTATTTTCATGAATATTTTAACATCGGTTGGAACATTTAACTGTTTACCGATTTCCGGTCAAACTGTTCCATGCGCATAATAATTGCGCAGTGCGACGTCATTCAACTTCTACCCGTGTACCCTTTTTATAGGCAAGAATTTTTTTGTTTGTATAAGTTGTTTTTATTGTTTATATAAGTTAATAAAACAGTTATTTCATGCCCTGTTTCAAGAAACAGCAAAACTATTGTCCCTCGATGATGGAAATGACTTGCGAACTGTTGCGTTCGGCCTCAGGCAACAGTTCGGAAGTCATTTCCATCACCTCGGGACAATAGTTATTGCTGTTTCCTTCAAGGACATGAAATAACTGTATATTGCACATTAGGGTCTGTAATATGCAACTGTCCTCATTGGTGATCATAAGTGTATTTAATGTACGTATTATAAAACTGTTAGATTCTTAATTTTTAATTCGTTGACTTTCTGTCATCATATCAACGATGTAAAATAAATGCACTGTACGTGTATTTCCGAGTAGGTTATATAGTTCTTTCGTATCTAAGTACTTAATCATAAAGTTATCAACAATATGGAATCCTTTTCCGAACACCACTGACAATTTTTTCTGGTGTATATTCTTGTGTTGAATTATACTTATGGTATGAGTTTTGTTTCAGACGTACAACTGAAGAAAATATTCGGTAGGTAGACATTATGTATTATTTTCAAAGTCTACAAGAGCCAGGAACTTGTAACCTAATGTAATCCAACGTACATTGTAAAGTGTTGTTTTAGTATTTAATGCATATACTCAGTGTTCTTAGTCGAACTCGACTTTAGTTTAGAAAACACTTATGTTTGTACTTAATGACCGGAACTTGGTGTTTGACCCGACTTGGATATGACTAGGCCCAAAAAAACGGTAAGACCTTGCGAAAATCAATACATGTAAATCAAATCTGGAATTAAACAATCGAACCGATAATAAAATATCAGCTTTAGACTCATTTGTTCGTACAAGCACTACATCAACATGACACTTTTTGTTATAGATGATGTTTCATTATACAAAATATATCTCTATGAATAAAACAAAAACAGAATAGAAATTAAATTAAAAACCATTTTTGAATATTTTTCAGTAAGCATATATGGGTTTGAATTTCCATTTTACAAATCCATATTAGGTTCTTCGTCTTAATGATTCTTTAAATCATACAGAGTCTCATTTCAAAACAACGGCCTATTAGTTCTTAATGTCGTCTCTTTTTTCCGTGCATTGTGGCTGTCTCACGTCCTTGTTTTGTCTTTGCTTTTATCTGTTGCCGTTTTTGCCATGTCTTTGGACTTCGATTTTTGTGGTCATGGCTTCCTTTGTTCCTCCGGTATTCTACTGCCTTGTTTCAAAACAATGGCCGTCGAATACACGTGGTTGTACACATACAAGCACCACAAATACAATACTCAAAACTAAACCACTAACAGTGTGAACAAATAGTGACATCAGGTTTCCGGAAGGTTAAGCATTTCCTTATTTATATTATAATTAGGGTATACACACTATTCAATCATCATAAGTTTGTATTTATTCATTTCGCAGTGTTTTCTGTTTTTTTCTAATATTTATACAATTAATATATTATTTCTGTAAGTAAAGAAGAAAAGACGATAACTGTCTACTATGTGAGAGAAAGAACTGATCCAGGCCTGGACCAGTTTTTTTTTCTCCGATAATGGACTGTTTGAGGCTTTTCTCCTACTTAAAAATGTTTTTCTTTGTTCAAATATAGGACACCTCAATGTAAGCCAAAGATCAGTAACTGATTGATCTAGCAAATGATGTGTATAGAAGTATAGGCTAACATGAAAACCAGTTTAATTGATTGAAGCTTGCAAATAAAGTTCTTTTGTTTTAATTATGGGGAGTTTTGGTTATGTATATCACGCGCTTTCCAAATAAGGAAGTGTCTTATACACCATTCTCCCAATTTTGACAAAACATTAACGAAATTGCCTTTCGATGGCTTCCTTTCGGATTTAGATTAAAATCCTTATCATATTTTCAACTTATATCACTATACTTGTCGCCACACACCACAAAGTGACAAATGCACTAAAAATATTTATAATAATTTAAAACAACATGTATCAACGTTAAAACTGATAAGTTTTCTGGCTGGCTTACTTTATAACAAACCAACACAAGATTTTTTATGATAACTTCCGTCCGTCGATCCGTCTGTTTTGCCTGTCGTGCCACAACTTTAGAAACTACAAGTATTAAGAATCCCTTTATCAATTATCTCTGATCTTGATTTTGCAAATTTTTTTAATATGATTGTCTTTAGATCTGTATACTTTAAGTTGAAATTTCGTCACTTAAATTCTTTAATTTTTCTTTTCCTTTTAGTCAAATTTTATTTCATTTGCGTATGTGTGTGGAGGGAGGATGTATCTGACTGATTCCACAAATCATTTAGAAAGTGATTTTCATGATATCAATTATGTCGCCGACGTTTTAGTATTAGGGGGAAAATGAGCATCTTTAAAATCGAAAGGGGAAAAATGGCAATGATCTCATTTTTCCCCCGTGTTCAGTAAAGGGGAAATTTGGAAACATTTTCCCCGGAAAAACTGGCATGGGGGAAAATGGCTATAGAACACGGGCACTAGCAAAAGCCAAGAGTTAAACCGGTTAATGGGTACCCAGACCTCCCCTATAGGGAAACGGGACAGATAAAGGGGAGGTTTGGGTACCCATAAACCGGTTTGACCCTACCACTGGCTTTTGCTAGTGCCGGTACCAAGTCCGGCTGTCCCGAGTTCCTATCGTATTTGACGTTTGTTCTTTGTTTTATTTATGTTTTTCCTGTGTAGTTTCCTGGCAGATTGTGAAATATGATTATAATTTTCAGCTGTTTTACATATTTCCTGTTGTTCCTTTTTATTTCGTTCAAAAGTTCATCGTCTGAAATATCAGAAAAAACAACTCCATACAATGATATCTGTAAAAAGGTTTTCATTTTTTTATGCACGATATCACTAAGACTGCAATCAGTGTTAGGCGAATCAAAGTGCACTAATGGGACATAAGTTGTCGAAATGCGCATATGCAGAAAATAAATTAACAGTAACTTCGATATTTTGTTATTTAATAAATGACAATGTTCATTTGAATAAATGACAAGGTTTTTTTCTAAATGTACTTCTTGAAATTTTATTTTAGTTGCTCCAAACGAGAAATCTTGGAAATTGAGTTATTTATGTACACGAGACAATATTCTCATTAATACAGAGTCGAACAATAGGAAACGCTTTTAATTTCGTTCTAAAGCATGAAATCATCTTTACTAATCACTACCATTTCTATTTGAGATTATCGTCCTCACCCCAACCCCACCAACAGATGATACAGGAAGAAAATGTCCGTCATTTTTTAATAATGGACAGGTGTGTCAACTTATTGGACAGCTCCAATAAACTTATTGTTCTGGGGGCAATAGAAAAACAAAATCTAATTTTTTTTCTTCATTTATAAGACAATTACCAATAATATTTGCAGATCATCATATAGAAGAATGATCATCGATTGTGATATTTTACAAGATTGAAAGGATATAGAGTAAAAGCACGTGAGATAGAGTAAAACAAAACAATGAACAACGCTTTTACTGTTGTTCTATATATTGAAGTCACCTTGAGGGCTTCAACAATGAGCTTTTTTTGCTCATACCTCATAGTAAGTTCAAGACGGCCCAGCACTGGTTTGAGCGGAATTAATTTCTGAATGTTGAGCAACGCTACATCATGTTCTTTGCTACTCATGGATGCCAAATCGTAAAAAAAAACATAAAATAAGCGGTCATAAGTAATTTAACAATAGCTATCGTCCGTGGCCCAACAAAAAGACTCATTTAAGACGATCAAAACACATATAAACAACAACAGGACACTCACAGAGGGGTCATTTGCAGGAAAACTTGGCATAAAAAAGTCGTGACAAGTGGGAAGGGATTACATAAAATTCGATGCAGGCACAAAAATTTCCAAATGCAGTATAAAGGCGCTCCTATAGTGCTCTTCCACAACCAAAAGCTCGTTTATTGCCGAAAAGCAGACGCAGCAGTATACTAAACAAAAACACCAAATCCACTGAAGAAAGACTACTAACTCCAAACCCCCTACTTTTAGACACAATTTATTGTTCTAAATGCACCAATATAATGGATTAGGCAAAGTTTTTTTCAAGACCACACATTAGACAAAATTTCCTATAAATACACATCACGTAAGATTAAGCAAATGGAACAACGCTTTCATTGTTGTTCTTCATCTTGAAACTCACCATGAAAAAGAAAAGGAATTAGAAAAAAATAGTTTGGAAAGATCGGACAATGCTTAACTGCCGGTTAGTTCAAAGACAATAGTCTCTCGGTAAAACATTGTCGCAGCATGAAAAAAATTAAATTCAAAAATTACCAAAGTGTTATTTAACTAGTAATCGGCAGCAACGGTGAGTGTCGAGTATACGTGTAAATTTTTAAGACATCGGGACTCTAGAGTTAATTTAATAACAGCCTCACAGAGTATACCGCCTTTATCCCATATTACGCAAAGAACTTAACCAATTTATCTCGACTGGTTTTCTATCAGTATCTAGCACTTGTAACAACATTTCTGTACAGACGAGGATGAAAAATTGCCCCAGTCATGAACCAAGTCAATTCATATTTCAAAGTCAAATACATTTAGTCTATTCTTAAATTAAACCTTTTTGGAAAAGTTTAGATATGATTTTTTAAATTTTAGCTTTAATTTTACCACAGTAAATGACTATAGCTAAGACCAATTTTGAGAATCACTGTTTGCTTTATTTACTACGTTTGTACACCAGTACACGTGAAATTTGCCAATCTTCTTCGAATTCGAGAGTTTACACTAATGACACTGATATAAAGGGTTAAACATGATTATATGTAATTTGTCCCTGCAGATAAGAAATATTATGCCTTTTTCAGATAGATTGGACGCGCTTGAAATTAATTTGCACGAAGTTCAACTTAAGAACAAAGAGATCGAAAATGAAAATGCTATTCTGAAAAAAGAAAATAACGCACTACGTCAACGTATTTTTAAACTGGATAGTGAAACCAAGAATATAAAATCAACCTTTCAACAATTATTGGATCCAAACGACAGATTTGGCAGCAAAAACCTATTATCAGCAAGAAATGAGTAAAGATAAACTACAGAAGAGAAGTCGTTTTCGGAGAGGTGATCCAGATCTTGGACTGGAAGTTGAAGGTGCCACTTCCATAAAAAAAAGACTGTTGATACCAAATGGTGAGTAATACAGCATGTCATCGAGAATTCAACGGGGTTGAAATAAATCTCAGTCCATAAAATGTTAAAAGATAATCGTGAGTATGCTTGAATCCTTCAAAGGAATATTCTAATGCAACATTTATATAACGGAGATTTTGATTGGTTAAAACTGACCTTCAATTCCACCATCTACACACCTTGGACAAGTAGGTTCCCGTTTCATCTGGTTCCTAATATGGTTATAAATAAACAAGTCAAAAATAAAACACGAAATCGATAATTGCATTACATTCTCTCGTCCAATCAAAAACCTTCCTTTCACCCCACTATTTTTCATAGAGCACACTTTTTCTACTTTTCCCATGTACTAAGTAAGGGATTATCTTATTGTTTAAAAATTGTTGTTAGACAATGCATTCATTCGTACAGGCCAAAGTGTCAGACAGGTAATCCTTTTATTGCCTGCAGCTATGTACAATTTGTAATTAAAGTACATATATTTTTACTAACTATAAAAAGCCTATAACGTGAAAAACACTGAAATTTGAAAAATGTACATTAAATAAATAAATTGTCTGACAACAATATTTTTAAACAATAAAATAATCTCTCAATTTGTACATGTAAAAAGTAGAAAAAGTTTGCTCTATGAAAAATAGAGGAGTGAAAGGAAGACTTTTGGTGTATTATTTAATTTGAAAAAATAAATACATACATACAAGTAAAGTGATTTCCAAACACCAACAGTTGCTTATCACTATTAGATGGTAATATTTCAATGGCAAGATAAAGCTAACATACCGTCCTTATAGTTTAACAGAAACAAGAGTGAT
>MJUU01000387.1:6440-118040 GCA_002080025.1 Modiolus philippinarum | reverse complement strand
TTTCATATTTATGGTTAAATTTTATAAAGTTTTAGTATTGCGGACACCAGTATAATATTAAATACAGAAAATGCTCCCTTTCTTTTATATGTATGGTTAAATTTGATAAAGTTTTAGTATTGCGGACAACGGTATAATACTAAATAGAGAAAAAGCTCCCTTTCTTTAATATGTATGGTTAAATTTTATAAAGTTTTAGTATAGCGGACACCGGTATAATATTAAATACAGAAAATGCTCCCTTTCTTTTATATTTATGGTCAAATTTCATAAAGTTTTAGTATTGCGGACACCGATATAATATTAAATACAGAAAACGCTCCCTTTCTTTTATGTTAATGGTTAAATTTTACCAAGTTTTAGTATTGCAGACACCGGTATAATATTAAATACAAGAAACGCTCCCTTTCTTTTATATTTATGGTTAAATTATGTGAAGTTTGTTTGGCAGTTTTAGTATTGCGGACAATGGTATAAAATAAGATGATAGAATATTTATTGTTAAATTATTGAAAGTTTCAGTATTGTCTAAATTTAATTTAAAAGTAACGTTTCCTTTCTTAGGAAATTGTGGCTGATTTTGCAGCATCTTTCATTACTATATATCAGGACTTTTTTATTTAACTTTAATTTTTTTTTTATTTACATTGTTTATTTTATTTAATTTTTTTTTATTCATTTTTTCTTTTTTTGCTGACAAAATTAAACATTTTCAAGTTTTTTTGCCGACCCTATTGTTACGGCAAAAGTGGAGACAGTTTCCGAGGGAAAGATTGCAACACTGATTGGGAAAACCGACTGTTTTATCTATATGTATCAAATTGTAAATTACCATTTTATTTATACTGTCAAATTTTAAGACTCTCTACTTTTATTGCCCGCTAATATTTTTTCATTTCGAGTTCGTTTCATGAAAATATATAAGATTATTTAACCGACACGGTGCACGTTACACGGTACACGGTACACGATACACGGTACACGATACACGATTGAGAACTTTCTGTATCGTTCATCGTGCGAATCGTGTGCGCTCAACGTGTGAATCGTGTGCGTTCATCGTGTGAATCATGTGCGTGTGGTAGGGAATGTTGAACGTTTCCATCGCTGTATGTTATATGGTGTAAATGCAATCTAATACTCAAATTTGGTACAAATTTACTGAAAATATGCAACAAAAGGGATATTGATAGAATGCGAAATGGTGTAAATACCAGTTAGTACTCAAATTTGGTACAAATTCACTGAAAATATGCAACAACAGGGATATCGATAATATGCGATATGATGTGCATGCCATCTAGTACTCAAATGTGGTACAAATTACTGAAAATATGCAACAATAGGGATATAGATAGTATGCAATATGATGTAAATGTCATCTAGTCCTCAAATTTGGTACAAATATACTGAAAATATGCAACAATAGGGATATCGATAGTATGGGATATGGTGTAAATGCCATCTTATACTCAAATTTGGCATACATTTACTGAAAACATGCAACAACAGGGATATAGATAGTGTGCGATATGGTGTAAATGGCATCAAGTACTCAAATTTGATGCAAATATACTGAAAATATGCAACAATAGGGATATAGATATTATGAGATATGATGTAAATGCCATCTAGTATTCAAATTTGGTACAAATATACTGAAAGCATGCAACAATAGGGATATCCATAGTATTCGATAAGGTGTACATGCCATCTAGTACTCAAATTTGGTACAAATTTACTGAAAATATAACACAATATGGATATCGATAGTATGTCACACTAGTAGACTTAAAATTATCTTGTTTGGCCATTTTGATCTTGACACTTTCTTGACAGACTTACAGTCCCTGGATCAGTCAACATTCCATTTTGACTGATCGTTGACTGGTGAGTGATCGCTGAATGATCGCTGAATCATGACTTTTGACGGCTGACGGATGGTAAAATTAACTGATGACTAATGAATGATGCGACTCTTGACTCTTGAATCATGACGGATGACGAATAGAAAGAAAACTAATTAATTATGCACGGATGCATAATCATGATCGGTGACGGATGACTGATACAGGTAGATTGAAAAATTACCGGCGAAACGAATCTCACTGGGCGTTGATATATGCAAGTCCTAGTAAGATCGAAAGTCATTATCGATACATGTATCTGATAGTTCTAAGCAATTCAAGAGCATGCTAATTGTACTTTAGTGTTTTAGAATCAAAATTCTACTCAACTTTGCCAAAAATTACAAAAGATTACATAGCAATTGTTCAAGTCGTTTTTTTTTTCGAACAGGCCAAATGTGTACATGTAAATATTTGGAACAAATCTCCACCAGATGGTATTTACAGAGATTGTGTTGACATTTCACACTCAACATCATACTAATCAGATATTGTTTTACCCGAAATTCATCAAAATTAAATAATTTATATCCCAAACATTCAAATCATATCGATACAATTTATATATGGAAATTCCTGGAATAAATCACTGTAAAATGGCATTTCCATGAAAATGAAAAATGTGATAAAAAAAATTACTGATAAATCTTCATTTAAGTCATTAAATATATACCGGCCAGTGCGAAACTTTCCTTTTGCACATTATTTTGTTCAAAATTCTATGAAAATGAAAAAAGGGGATAAAAAATTACTTATGAATCTTCATTTTAGTCAATTCATAGACACCGGTCAGTGCTAAACTTTCTTTTTACACATTATTTTGTTCAAAATTCCATGAAAATGAAAAAATGCGATAAAAAATTACTGATAAATCTTCATTTTAGTCATTAAATATATACCGGTCAGTGCGAAACTTTCCTTTTACACATAATTTTTTTTCAAAATTCCATGAAAATGAATAATGTAATAAAAAATTACTGATAAATCTTCATTTTAGTCATTAAATATATACCAGTCAGTGCGATACTTTCCTGTTATACATTATTTTGTTCAAAATTCCATGAAAATGAAAAAATGGGATGATAATTACTTATGAATCTTCATTTTAGTCAATACATAGACACCAGTCAGTGCTTAACTTTCCTTTTACACATTATTTTGTTTAAAATTCCATGAAAATGTAAAAATGCGATAAAAAAAGTACTGATATATCTTCATTTTAGTCATAAAAATTACTCAGAATCTTCATTTTAGTCAATACATAGACATCGGTCAATGCGAAACTTTCATTTTACATATTATTTTGTTCAAAATTCCATGAAAATGAAAAAATGCAATAAAAAAGTACTGATATATCTTCATTTTAGTCATTAAATATATACCGGTCAGTGGGGAATTTTCCTTTTACACATTATTTTGTTCAAAATTCCATGACATGAGAAAATGGGATAAAAAAATTACTGATAAATCTTCATTTTAGTCATTAAATATATACCGTTCAGTGCGAAACTTTAATTTTACACATTATTTTGTTCAAATTCCATGAAAATGAAAAATCTAATAAAAAAATTCTTGATAAATCTTCATTTTAGTTATTTAATATATACTAGTCAGTGCGAAACTTTCCTTTTACACATTATTTTGTTCAAAGTTCCATGAAAATGAAAAATGTGATAAAAAAATTACTGATAAATCTTCATTTTAGTCATTAAATATATACTGGTCAGTGTGAAACTTTACTTTTATACATTATTTTGTTCAAATTCCATAAAAATGAAAAAATGGGATAAAAAATTACTTATGAATCTTAATTTTAGTCAATACATACACCGGTCAGTGCTAAACTTTCCTTTTACACATTATTTTGTTCAAAATCCCATGAAAATGAAAAAATGGGATAAAAAATTTGTTATGAATCTTCATTTTTGTCAATACATAGACACCGGTCAGTGCAAAACTTTCCTTTTACACATTATTTTGTTCAAAATTCCATGAAAATGAAAAATGTGATAAAAAAATTACTGTTAAATCTTCATTTTAGTCATTAAATATATACTGGTCAGTGCGAAACTTTACTTTTACACATTATTTTGTTCAAAATTCCATGAAAATGAAAAATGTGATAAAAAAATTACTGATAAATCTTCATTTTAGTCATTAAATATATACCGGCCAGTGCGAAACTTTACTTTTACACATTATTTTGTTCAAAATTCCATAAAAATGAAAAAATGGGATAAAAATTACTTATGAATCTTCATTTTAGTCAATACATGGACACAAGTCAGTGGGAAACTTCCCTTATACACATTATTTTGTTCAAAATTCCATGAAAATAAAAAATGCGATAAAAAAATTACTGATAAATCTTCATTTTAGTCATTAAATATATACCGGTCAGTGCGAAACTTTCCTTTTACACATTATTTTGTTCAAAATTCCATTAAAATGAAAAATGTGATAAAACAACTGCTGATGAATCTTCATTTTAGTCATTACATATACACCGGTCAGTGCGAAACTTTCCTTTTACACATTATCTTGTTCAAAATTCCATGAAAATGAAAAATGTGATAAAGAATTACTGTTAAATCTTCATTTTAGTCATTAAATATATACCGGTCAGTTTGAAACTTTACTTTTACACATTATTTTGTTCAAAATTCCATGAAAATGAAAAATGTGATAAAAAAATTACTGATAAACCTTCATTTTAGTCATTAAATATATACCAGTCAGTGCGAAACTTTACTTTTACACATTATTTTGTTCAAAATTCCAAAAAAATGAAAAAAATTGGATAAAAAATTACTTATGAATCTTCATTTTAGTCAATACATATACACCGGTCAGTGCGAAACTTTCTTTATACCAGGGATGTAAATAACAACGTTCAAAATTCAAAATACCGGTCAGTGCGAAACTTTCCTTTTACACATTATTTTGTTCAAAATTCCATGAAAATGAAAAAATAGGATAAAAAATTAATTATAAATCTTTATTTTAGCAAGGATGTATATTTAAATATACGTCCTCAATTTTAGTGATTACATAAACACCCGTCAGCGCGAAAGATTCCTTTTACACATTATTTTGTTCAAAATTCCATTAAAATGAAAAAAATGTGATAAAAAATTACTGATAAATCTTCATTTTAGTCATTTAATATATACCGGTCAGTGCGAAACTTTCCTTTTACACATTATTTTGTTCAAAATACCATGACAATGAAAAAATGGGAGAAAAAATTACTTATGAATCTTCATTTCAGTCATTACATAGACACTGGTCAGTGCTAAACTTTCCTTTTACACATTATTGTGTCAAAATTACATAAAAATGAAAAATGTGACAAAAATTATTAATAAATCTTCCAAATATTCATTGCATTTCCCGTTTAAAGTGTCATTAAATTTATGAGTAAGAATTCACAGATTTTTGTATTGAAATAGCATTTCAAAGTATAATTTAGAAAAATTGATTAATTTATATTCTATGTTGCATATGTTGCCAATGTATTATCACTACAAAAACACTAGCATTCCTATATTTTAATTAACCTGAATTGAAATTAAAAATGACGGGTGACGGATGACTAATGCAATCTGATTGGCTGAATGCTGAACAGTGACGGATGACGGATGACGAGTACAAACTACCTGTGGCTTAGGAACGGTGACTCATGACGGATGAATGCTGACCGATGAATGATCTGACGGATGCCTTTTGAATCATGACTGATCGGTGACGGATCGATGACTCGTGACGGATCGCAAAAATGGGAATGTTGACTGGTCCAGGGACTGTAACACAATTCAAGACATTCAGTTTATTTTCAAGACAATTACTTTCAAGGACGATTAAGACATGTTAAGTATGTCAAGATCGAACAAGATCAAATTGGTCAGACAAAATTCAGTCCCGTTCTGCCAGTTAAGACTCGTTAAGATTTACCTCTGTAGAAAGGATAAGATTGCGTTAAGGTATGTCAAGACAAGGTCCCGTTTCTAAAAACAGGCCAAACCAAAACATTAATTCAATTGAAAATAAAATCAATAAATGAATGAACTTCTATGGGAATACAAACGTAAATGAAATATTATCATTTAACTACTTATGTAATGTACGGGTATTAAAAAAAATGCCGAGAGAAAAAGAATTGTGTCAACATGTGATAAAATCGAAGATGAATCCTATTTCTTTTTAGACTGTAAAATTAGTGAGATTCACAGAATTTTTTTTTTTTTTTTTTTTGAGATCATGGTGAATGTTTCTTCTGAATTTAAAGGTATTATCATCTTATGATAAACTGAACTACATTTTAAGCCCGGACATAATCCTTTTCAATCGGTTGTATGCAATTTTGTATTACACATTTTCATAATTTTGTGTAATGTTATGAAGAATTTGCCTGGTCCAATAGGGATTTAAAAGACAATTGAATAAATTATAAAAATTATAATTCGTACAGTTAAACATCATCTGCAGATTTATCAATTATGGTTTAAAAATTAAATTTCAATTTACACATTTATCTGTTATGTTATTTGTGATTTACAAATTCGCTTGATTTTATCAAGTTGATTTCAGTGTCTCTAATTTTTAGGTTATGACCATCTTCTGACTGAAATACAAAAAAAAAAACAATGTTACTCTGATGATATAAATTACATCGTCCAAGTGTGAGCCTGAATATTCGTGCAATATATATGTATCATGTTATTTCTACGCTTATATAACCGGTGATTTTCATATTTTATTATGTGCATAGCGTCATTCTAATCCTTTTAACAGATCAGATATCATATAAACTTAATAACGACATGATTTCTACTAAAAAATTCAGCCTTTAACTCATTTATTATGTCTACCGGTACATAGGTTTGTGTACCAAAAAATATGTCTCGTATTAAATTCCTACTTTAAGCAAGAGACGTACAGATACATGTAATTTTATTTTTTTAATTTATTCGGATGATTAATTGCAGCTGTAAATTTTTCTGTATCACGTCCGTGGTCACTGATTCCGATGCCACACGCCGGTGCTCGATGATCTAAATATACATAACCCACCAAAGCAGGATCAATTATTGAATGAAACTGATTGTCAGTATCAAAATTATATTTTAGATTCAACTGTTTAAAATACTTTTGGACAAAGAATAAATGCGCGATTTTGTTATAGACATGCAATGTAGACAGAGACATGTAGTTCGCTAATATTGTATGTTAAACTATTGTTTTACAACTCAAACAACCAATGGAGAGTCCTATCGTGGAATACACATATCCCAGACTGCTTTGGCTATAAAAATTAATTTGCTATTCTAGTGATGACACAGAAGTACAATGACTAAGTGGTAACAGATCGAGACATTAAAATACATACATTTTTTTTATTATTACACATAGTAATGTCTCGGATGAAAAGTTTCGAGTAGCTATTTAATATACGAGAGTAATTAAATCGTTCCAAAATATGTATTGCTGCCACGTCATAAGGTAATTTGCCATTCAACATGATTGTCTCTGCTAAATAACTTAGTGTCATATTTGTACTTCATTACCTTTATTCATTTTTTCATGTTCACTGCTGACCTGAAAACCGATTTTTTTTATTTCTTTTACGAAATTTGCAATATCTGTATCTTAGAAAATTTTTTGGTATCTCCCTCTGGCATAGCTCTGTCCTAGGTTAGATCCTATTGTTTATTTGTTGCACATAGTATGGTCTATTGTCTCCAAAAGTTTTGTTTCGATCAGTACTGGAGACTCGTAAATTGTCAAAGTGGCCATATTCAGAAATAAAAATTTACAGTAACTTCGGTATTGTTAGCTCAACTGGCCAAAGGTCATGTGAGCTTTTGCCATTACTCGGCGTCCGTCGTCCGTCCGTCCGTCCGTTAACTTTTATTCTTCTCCTCTGAAACCACAGTGCCAATACTTACCAAACTTGGCCTGAATCATCACCAGGATATGCTCTTTCAACTTTGTGATTTTTATGTCCGTAGACCAAACAACATGGTCGCTGTTTCTAAAAATAGAACATAGGGGTAAATTGCTGTTTTTTGCAAATTACTCGAAAACCATTACAGATACCAAAATTCTGATATGGAGTAAAAATGATCAGCATGATGAGATCTACCTGCCCTGCAATTTTGGAGAATATCTGTTTACCTGTCTTGGAGTTATTGCCCCTTTTCCGTAAAATTTTCAGTTTTTCGTTACTTCTGGTCTTATATATTGAAATTGATAGAAGATAGAAGTGAAGTTTGTATAACAAAAATGGTCAGAATAGTAAGATCTACATGTCCTGCAATTTTGAAGAAATCTGACAACCCACATATGAGTTATTGCCGCATTTTCTTTGAATTTTCACAATTTTTTAACGTTTTTACTTTTATTTCAAAAACTGTTTGAGATAAAGGTTTAATGTGAATTGCAAAAGCGTTGAGCTTTTCCAGAACTCTAATTTCTACATATGTCCAGCAGGTTCGCATCTCATCCAAGATGGCCGCCAGCATGGAAGATAGTTTAACATAGGACCCTATGGGAAATGTATTCAAAGATCTTCTCCTCTGAAACCACTGAGCCAATGGGGACCAAATTTTGTCACAATAGTCCTTGGGTGGTCCCCTTTAAAGTTTTTGATTTTTGCGTTTGTTCCTCATCAAAGATGGCTGCCAGCGTGGAGCACACTTTAACATAGGGACCCTATGGGAAATGCATTCAAATATCTTCTCCTCTGAACCTACTGAGCCAATTGGAACCAAACTTGGCTACAATTGTCTTTGGGTGATCCCTTCCAAAGTTTGTGATTTTAAGTTTGTACCTCATCCAAGAATGAAAATGTAACATCTGCTGAAGTTATTTATAGTATGAATGGGTGGTCTATAGGTGACAATGAAAAAGCCAGTGACCAGATAAGCGATACAGGCTCATTTGAGCCTCTAGTTTTATTTATATCACGGGCGTTTGTTGTAATTATATCTCGAGCTTATTTTTTACTTCGGGCGCTGTCACTTCACAGGATTCGATTTTTTAATGCGTCTTACAAGGTATAATACTCGGGGTTTAGAAAGGGACTTACATATCCGGTTTATATGATATAACCCCTGATAGAATCACACAATAAATAAACTTGAAAATACCCCCCCCCCCCCCCAAAAAAAAAAAAAAGATCAAATCAAAATTTCAAATACATGGTGCACAATGGCAATGTATACTGAACATTCTCTGAAAGTTTCATTGGATTTCACCAAGTAGTCTAGGAGGAGTTGTCGCCACAAAGTGTGTACCCCTAGGGCGGACAGAATAACGCACGGACGGACAGACACTATGATCACTATATACCAACCGCTAAAGAGGGGGTTTGATAAGACAATTGTCATAGCTTGCAGGGCACGACATCGGGATGTTTTGAATAATAATAATAATAATAATAATAATATTTTATTACTCAAACACATTCATATCAAATGGTTATGGCATTAAAATGTCACACGTGTGCCATATCGACATCTAGTCATTGCATAGTAACGTCATTGAACACTGAAAAAAAAACAAAACGGCGGATCCAGTCTTCGAAATAGGGCGTGCCAATTTGGTTCCACTTATATAATAGATTATATGCAGATACTGATAACCAAATCGAGAAGGCCGAACAATAGTAATATTAATTGCTATCCGATGAGCCGCAGGCTTTATACAAAATGCAGTGTGTCTAACAAATAAAGCATTACTGGAGATTAGAATAAAAATAGTTAGAAATTATGGAAATAACATTTATAGATAGTACATTTGATAGACACCGAGTAGAGAGCGAAAAAAATAAGACATATTTTTTATTGTCATAAATTAGGTATTTTTAAGGTACATGTAGTAAAACAGTATGGAAACAAAATTAACAAGTTCTGTACTATAAATATCTGATTGTATTTTCTTTTCACGATAACCAATAATAGTGTTATATAAAATATATTTTATAATATTTTGATATATTTGATAAAATTTGATTTGAACAAAGAAACGACGTTTTCAAAAACATTTTAGACATTTACACAGTGTAATAGAAATCACTGTGACAGGGTGACAACCCGAAGAGACAACCTATTGTCGCCCCTGACAACCCTATTTATACGTTAAAAAGTCGTCTGGTCCAAGCAAATAAATCGTGGCTTCAATGTTTAGTCAACCTTAGGAAGAGACAAAACTGGCAAGCCAAGACTTTTGAGCCAATATTATCAACTATGTAATTGAAAATGTTAAATTTAATTACATAATTACGAGATACATGAGTATGTGAGCTGTTAAAAGGGATCCATTTATAATCTAAAATATGACCTAAAGCACAAAAAAAACATGGCAAAATAAAAGAATAGAAACAATAAAAAGGTCGACCGATATATTTCGACAAATCTGTCATCTATGAGTGGGTCGTAATGAATGAAGTAGTAGTTAAAAAATATGTTGTTTACAGGTATTATTTTTTAACCACTACTCCATGAAAACGAGTTTAACCCCACCGCAATTTTTGCGCCTGTCCCAAGTCAGGAATATGTTGGTCATTGGCTTGTCCTTGTCTTCTTATAAAATTTTAGTTTCTTGATATTTGGGTTATTGGATGTGGTTTGTTTCCATTGATTTATTCACTTTTTACCTTTTCGGGGCCATTTAGGGCTTACTATATGGTGTGAGGTTTTTCATAAGGTGACCATATGGTGACCTCTAGATGTTTTGTTTGGGTCGTTTTAACTTTGATATGGGATGTTGTCTCCTTGACATTTACCCCATTTCCTTTCTTTTTCATATTATGTTGAGTCATTTTGTTACGGTGAGTATTCATTATGTTGAGTGGGATCTGACAGCTTCGGATCAACGAGCAGATTCATCAACGAACGGATTCATCCACGCGCAGGACGAAACTCCAATCAACGGATGGTCGTTCGGATTTTCGAAATTAAAGACATAGGTTTTTTGTTATGTTAGTTATGTTTTTTTGTAGTTTACCAACGAACAAGTAAAAAAACAATTTGATAAGTTCAAAAATAACAACAAAAAAACTTATCCCCTGGAAATTTTAATTAGAATTTGAGACTCTTTCGACACTGTTTTTTCCCTAATGGAATCAATCAATAATTTGATGTCGGCGCAACATCAAACTGGTTTCCCTTTACTATTATAAAAAATAGAATAACTAAGAGACTGATGCCCCCTCTCTTGCTTAATCTTTGCTAAGTCTTCTCCAAGTCTCATCCATGGGCTAAATTAGATATGAAAGTGACATTTTTCGACAATTAACAATGAATTCCGATACCGGTACTAGGGGCTGTCTTGAACTTACAATGATGTTTGAACAAAGTTCGTTGTTCAAGATGAAGAACAACAATAAAAGCTCTGTTTTATTGCTTGGTTTTACCATGTACTTATATAGAGATTTTTCTCATGTCCATTTACTCCATATCCTTTCATTGTTAATAGTTGTAAGTTACCACAAAATTGTTTTGTCTAAATTGAACAGTATGCCCCCCCCCCCCCCAAAATCATGCACATATGCAGTTAATGTGTGCTTAAAAAGTTTCGTGAAAATTTATTGTCAAAGGATTTTCACTTACATGCTTAAGTTCAACAGGTAGACCCATTGATTAATATCTTCAAAGTAGCAAAGTAGCAAAACCTCCCGGAAAAAAAAGATGAAAAATGTGCACATTAACATATGAATCTTAATGAAATTCTGGTGAACAGTTTCAGGAGTTGTGCTTTCAGGCATGGGGTCAAAACACCTAATAATATCTAAGTTCAAAAGGGCATAACCCTTAGAAAAAATTCATGACGAAAAAATCCCCTAAAATTTCCACATCTATTCATGTTCTTTCTACATACAAAGCTGCTAGAAATTCTGTTGAATAGTTCAGAAAGGTTGAGTTTCAATAGCTGGCAGCTCCCTGCATCTTACCTGCTAATTTGTCTGCCTGACGTACATCACCTTTTCAATAACCGTATTTCCCAAAGGGGTTATGAAATTCAAAACTTAACCCGCCTTCTGTTCCTTACATTTTGGTGAACGCTTCAAATTTTGGAAACGGAGAGGGCTTAAATTCTTCGAGTTAAATGCAACGGGAAGCTCGAAATCCCATCGGAAAATGAAATTTGCATGTTTTTTTAAGCGAAAAAACTGCATTATCACTTCTAAAATAGCATTTGCTAAGACCCGTGGAATTCCGCATCTGACCTACTTGGATCTAAAGCAAGGATGCAATAAGAAATGCACAATGGTGATTTAATTGCAATTCGAATGAGTTTTTAAGTACATTTCCATTGTTTATTAAATGAGGACATTTTTGCCCCCAAAATGAGCGGAAAGGAAAATAATTCGCCAAGACAACTCTCGTGAAAATCGCAGTACTTCGGGGTCGACATGTGTCTGCAACTGAAAAAGGACAGGGACAACCGTACATGTGTATGTGAAATAAAAAAAAAACACTTCTATGTAGTTAGGGACCGACCATTTAACTTGAAGGGGGGCTATGGTTTTTTCTTAAAAAAATATTTTGGATCTGATTTTAAGTGAAAAAAAATATTTTGGTTGCCAAAATGATGAAAAAAATTTCCTGAAGATGTCTTTCTGCCCCCAAAAATAATGTTAACTTTGAAAACAAATATTTTGTTGATACACGCGAAAAAAATTTTCTGTCCAAAAAAAAAAAAAAAACATACCCCCCCTTTCAGGTTAAATGGTCGGTCCCTTAGGAGGAACGAAAAATTGCTAATCGTGACGGGACTTTCAAAATAGGAAGTCTTATGTAATTGAAGGCGGACGTAAGTGGGAATGAACTTAATTTCTGATCTATTGAATAAATAAATCATTAAATGCTTGCTTTCTCTCTAAAATCAAATTATTTATTAACTTGAAGTGTACCATAGCAATCGCCACATGACAATACTGTAACTAGATTTTTAATTGACGAAAAACAGAATAGATTGAACATTGTTCACCCTTGGGTCTTCAGTAATAAAATGATGAATGATTTCTCTCGGTCGACTGAATGTCTTTTGATGCAATAAAAGCACTTTCTTTATGACATCCGGTTAACTCAATTGGCTTTGAAGGTTGTTTTTTATCTAATTTCACAAATTCGGTACATATGACTCCCAGGCACGAGATCCCTGACGACAAACACGGTGTACCACCTTCAATGAACTGACACAGGTACAGTCCGGGATATCATTACTTATGCGATTAAGGTTTGATTTTCCTTTATTTTACCGATAACCCAAGCTGGTACTTTCAAGTATTACAGGTATATAATTTCCATTATATAATTCAATATAGTAAGATCGTAATTCCAATTCCCCGTTGAATTTTGCGTCTTTCCGTTGGATTCAAACTCTATACGATAATTTCCCAAATATTTACTTTACATATGGTCTACTCACGACCAAACGGATCTTGTCAAGATTGGTTGACGAGGCCAAACGTCTCCTAAATATTTCCGACCGTGGGTTTTTTTCTAGTTTTGTAACACTCAAAGCTATCTAGTCTGGAAAATATTTTTGATGTAAGTTTAAATTCGACCTCACTACTTTTACGGATTTTTCGCCGAACATTCCCATGATTACAGAATTGATTATAGATTTTCCGTTGAGGTAAGATCATTTCCACATGAGGCTCTCATGATCCAGTATCCTTTCAATACTCAAACAGATGATATACAGTAATTTGCATATGTTATGTTGGCTGCCCGGACGAGGGAACCCCAAGGATAATTGCAACCAAGTCTAGTTCCATATCGTCTTTGGGTTTTAGATGAAAGATGTCTGAACTTTCCCTTAGTTTCCTATGTATAACTATGTATCGGCCCTGGTATCATACCTCGACTCAGATCGGTCCTCAGCTAGCGCCTCCGGTCTCGGGATTATATCAGGGCCGATACGGAAAAGAGCATGTTGTTATCTATATTTATCGCATATGCAAAAGTCTATGTAAAACGCATTAATATGTGATATAATTTTATACACTTAACCTTGAAAATGTGGAATTTAAAAGTATATGACGTGTAAATGAACTCCTCTAATTTGTTTGATAATTTCTGATTCACGTATTATGTCCAAGTTTATATGAAGTATCCAAGAAGCTAATATTTTCCATGCACATTTGCTCCAAAAATCGTTATTCCCCTGGATAAAATACATGCCCTTCTCGTATCAAGGTGCTCGGGCCGAATTCCTTGTCTTTAAATACTGGTATTCCGGGATATCCCAAAGTTAAGAATGACCAATATGGATTTCCCGGAAATGGTTTCTCATTTCCCTCATTGAAAAATTCATTTATTGGCAGCCTAGCTAAACATTTTGCTTAACATTGTGTTATGAGGCGGAAGTTTTATTTCCAACATGTTTACAAGGGGTATAGTTCAGTTGATTATGGGCTTTTAACTTTTCTTGCTGAAATGATTAGTTTTGAAACTGTTGTAAGACTTCCCGTGAAAGTTGATTTCATGTAAAAACATGAAAAATGGAGAGACATTTGTCATCATAACAGTAATTTCTGTTTATTGTGCAAAAATATGTTAAATTTTATCTATTAGAAATGAATTAAAGTAAGTTGAACATTCGAGGTTATCTCCCATTTTGTCCTGTGCGTGGATGAGTCTGTTCGTTGATGAATCTGCTCGTTGATCCGAAGCTGTCAGACCCCACTCTACATAATGAATACTCAACGTAACAACATGACTCAACATAATGAATACTCAACGTAACAAAAAGAATATGTAATAAAAACAAAATTATGAATCAACAAAATAAAAAGCTTCTTTACACAACAAAAGACAATTTAACATTACAAAATTGCTTCTTAACAAAACAAAATCAAAATGTAACAAAACAAAATGATGAATCAACATAACGAAAAGTTATTTGGCACAATAAAATGACAATTTTACACAACAAAATAATAAGTTAACATAACAAAATAACAATTTTACTCAACAAAATGGTGAACCAACATAATAAAATAAAAAACTACCGTAATGGAATATTAAGTTGACAAAACAAGAATTATGTAATGAACAAAATTATGAATCAGCACAACCAAAAACATTTTTGACACAACAAAATGACAAGCTAACACAACAAAATTACAATTTAGCATAACAAGTAGAAAATTTCACACAACAAAATAATAAAATAACAAAAGACGGCGATATAACACAACAAAATTATAAGTTAACTTAACGAGATGACAATTTAACACAACAAGAAGACAATTTAACACAACAAAATGATAAATCAACATAACAACACAACAAACTAACATAATGAAATATAAATTAGACAGAACAAAATAAATGATATGAACATATGACAGCTATGGCGTTCCATAATATTCAGCCCATAATGCAGTGACTCGTGCAAACGTATGATATAGTTAATCAAGGAGCATATTCGATATGTAACAGTTATAAAAATTGTGTGTTCGATATGTGACAGCATACAAGTTTCACCTATTTGTATATATCTAACAGTAATGATTTTCAATCATTTTAATCAGCAGGCATATTACTTGATTTGAACACTTGCCTCACATATTATGTGATCAATATTTTATCATGTTTCAACATGAAAACAAGTCTTTCGTTGAAAAAAGTATCGACTATCGGGATTGCAGGCTATACTTTGGTATTATCCTAGATTCAGCAGATTCATACGTCGATGCATTTATACGTTTCGATACTTCTTTTATAATAAGATCTCCAGTTAAAATAAATTGTCATGTACAATTAAGTATTACACGGTCTACTCGAACTGTTCGTATACATGTACAAAAGGATTGTGTTTTGTGTTTCCTCACCGTTCATTGAAGATCTTATGGTGGCTTTGAGTTGTTTATGCTCCCCTTAGGGTCGTTGTCTCTTTGACACATTCCCCGTTTCCCTTCTTTTTCTTATGTACAAATGGATTGTGTTCATTCAAGTATAGCATGAAAAAAGATGAATAAAATTAAAATTCGGAGTGTTGTATCGTCACGAAGTATTAGCCGGTGGTAAAAGGTAAGGTCATTTGTTTAATTTTTATGTTTTCTGTAAAAAATGTGACTGGTTACATTCATGAGGTAACAACAAAGTAGCAGAGGATATCCAAGTTATAACATATACAGCTACGCATCATAATTACATGCAATTAATGTTCCTTGTGTTGATTTCATCCGAATACAGGCACATCTGCAAAATGGTCAAGCAAGGAGAAAGCACGCATACAACAAAAATCTAACTTTCTTTTAAATGACCGATATTGAACTTTGAAGACAGAAAAAAAACAAAAGTGGTTAGAAATCTAAGGCAAACAGGTAAAAACTAACGAGGGGAAAACGAATGATTATTAAAAGCCAATCTTCGAATAACCAGTTATCTGTAATATTACAAATATTTTATGGTTTGTTTTTTTTTTTTTATTTTATTTTATTTTATTTTTTTTGGAAAAATAAATACTCCTCCGAAACATGTTTGTAGATAACATAATCCGGTTGAAGTCTTGCTCCTCGAGGCGTTCCATGCCGCCGTATTTTACGCCGTATATCCTATCGTTAAATATTTAAAATGAAGGTTCTTTTGTTTTGTCTACCTTCATATGAATTGGAATCGGCTTGAATGAATTTTTAAAGAGCAGAGGCATCAGCACCGTAACACCACTTTAGATAAAGAAAAAGATTGCATAACAATATGTGTTTATTTCTTTTAAGTGTAAAGAAATCAGTTATATTGCAACAAAATATGAAATAAGAAAATAAGAATAATATTCTCAAGTAATGATTAGTTGATTAGTTAGAATATTACGTGCAGTGAGCAATTCTGCAGCTACATTAGACGCCATCAAGTTAATCAATTCAAAAACGGGAAAAATTTAAGGTGCTTTCACTTCAGGCATTAGTACTTATTACTTTTTAATTTTTATGTCACCCCAGACAAAGTCGGAGTGACATGCTGTTGTTCTACGTTTTTCCTGATTATTCTTCTTCCAATGATATTTGTCCGAGCGAGTATTTTGAAATGGCTAAATGAAATGATTTCAAACTTTGCACGCAAATGAACCACCATCTGAAGCTATATACAAAATATAAAAGGTTTTCAAATAGTTCGTACATTAGGGACAAAATTTGCATGAAACAATGTTGCGCTTTTTTAATCCTTAATTTTTCTGTTTTTTAAAGGGACAAAAGGACAGATAAAGCGTATGAACTCCGATAATTTATTGAGCATAGAGGATTGGACGCCCCTTTTTGATAAATTGTAAAACTTTCATGCAAAAATTAAGACAAAAATTGACAAAATATGCTCTGATTCCAAGGGGGAGTGGGGATACCACTTAAAAATATTGTACGGAGACGTGCGACTGGGATTCAAAAACTTAAATCAAGAATTATTACTAGAATATATCTGAAGTCAATATCCGAATAAATAATGTCATAATGTGTGCCACTCATAAAAATACCAGGTAAAGTATGCATTCGGTGTGTGTGATTAGAAGAGAGAGGGACAGTCTCCTAATACATCTTCGCGCAATTTTTTTTCCAACGGAAAAAATGCAGTCCATATGCAACTGTTTAACCACAAACAGTAAATGGAATACTGTATTAATTGAAAACAAAGATTGTTTTGCTATACATTTGACACATATCCTCTATGTGGTTTGGCATTTTGGTGTTTAGTTGTATCGCTATTCGAGCAAGGACCTATTAGTGAAATGTGTATTCCCTTCGTTACTTTTATAACCTTCTTATCTAGCAGGTAAAGACTTTAAAAAATTACACAGTGACTTTTTCCCTGTGACTTTTTTCTTGTGACTCTTTTTCCTTGACTTTTTCCGTGCCTTTTTTTCTGTGACTTTTTTCCCTGTGACCTTTTTTCTTACATTCGTATCAACAACGGTTTCCCGATTTAGTCAAGTCTTAAGTATCGATTTTTCATAAAACTAAACTTCATCTTGCTTGTATACATGCATGACAACATTAAAAAAAATGTACATTACAATGATTTCAGTGTGAATTAATGAAATTTTTAAAAACTTTTTAAAAAATAAAAATTCTTTTGATATTACTTTTTTCATCCTTGCATTTGTTCATAAAAGTCTAAAACTTTGAAACGAAAAAAAAAAAGAAATCGAAACCATAAGTCAAAATTTTAAATTAGATTATAAGAAAGTCCAAGGAAATCAATTGAAATATCGCCGTCTTTCATTACATCATTCTGTTCGATCCGAATGACATGCGGATTGCGGTAAATATACGAATTCGAATATACAATCATGTAGTGCCTGCAGGTGACTTACTTATGTGAAGATGATATTGTACTGCAGACTAAGAAAGATCTGCTCTGAATTTCGAAGTTTACAAATTAATAAAGAAATTATGTAATTTTCGGGGGTTTTGGGAAAAAAGTATTAGTTATTCATAGAAATGAAATACTTATGCGTGTTTTTTTTTATATCGACTGCTCAAAATAAAATAAAATAAGATAATGTTAATTTTTGAGGCTTTTAAGAAAATGAATGATTAAATTTTCCTAAAATAAATTTAAATTCGTATGTGTTATTTTTGTATATTATATCAATTTTGCAGAGGGAATTTTTTGTACAAAATTTCTTTAAATCTTTTGAATTTGTAATTGAAATGTTATTTGAAAAAATTATATACAAAAAAAAACCACAAAACAAAAATATATAATGAAAAGTAAGTGAGAACCGAACCGTCAGTCTAAAAAGAACAATCCAAGGACAATGGCAACGTCGGAAAAACAAAAAACGAAGACATAACATGGGCATGACACAGAAAAGAAAATGAAGACACGCACATATACAAAAATGAACAACACGGACCCAATAAAAACCATGGGTGAGATCAGGTGCACCGGTAGAGTAAGCATCTCCTGCTTCTTATAAGACACCCGCCGTGTTGAACATGTCAACTCCGGTAGTAAAGTCAAATCCGGTAGAGGAAAAACAAACTTTACTGGCAAAGAGAAAGATCTGTTGTCATCTGGGAAACAGATATCTCATAGCGGTCCACAAGATCGTGATGTCGACCGTAAAACTTCTGTAGTGATGACCTCAAGTTATGGGCAACATACCCTTGCTTAAGTAGCCTATTTGTAAGCAACCGAGCTCTATCAAGGTAGTCACTGTATCGACCACAGGCCCTTGAGTAGCGAATGAGTTGGGAGATGTAAACTCCGTATGCTGGTGCTTTTGGAATGTTGCTACAAAGAAAGGGAAAGTTGACTATTGGAAAAGTGAAGTCATCACGTTTGTCATATAGCCTAGTTTGTAGTGTACCTCTTTTGTCAATTTCAAGATGAAGGTCAAGGAACGAGGCTGATGTGGAAGTATCTGTAGTATCCTTAATTTCTAGCTCTTTTGGATAGATAAGATGAAGAAAATCACCAAAGCGAGGATTGTTTAGTGATAAAATATCATCTATATAACGGAAGCTGAAATTAAAGGACTGGGCCAGTTTTTTATCTTTATTTTGAAGAAGCCCTTGGATGAATTCAGCTTCATATGAGTGGAGAAATAGATCGGCTAAAAGAGGCGCACACCAATCCGTGCATTTGAACATTTAAGGCTGTTTTAGAGGACAACTTGGACGCCTTTGGTCGCAGGTACATATGTGACAAATTCAATTCTTCATACCGGATTTATTTGGATAACAATGTACCGATTTAACTGCAAAGTTACCGGAAGTTTCTGCATATTTTGACAACTTGAGACATGTATTAGACTTTTATGACAGACCGTTTTAATGGTCAATACAAACACCCTGCAAGGACACCAAAGAATATTATTACGTAATTTTTTAGTCCGCAGAATGTTTCTTTTTAGATTTGGGAGGGATGCGTGAATGGCATGCGCTTCCCTTCCCTAAAACCGGAAAAATATAAATATTTAGTGAGTGTAAACTAGAGATTTTTGAAAAATACACGTATGTCTCAAAAAAGGGTCTCTAAAAACACCGCAAAGGACCTCCTTTGTGCACAAAGGAGCACAAAGTAGCACAAAGGACCACAAAAAGTTATCAAATCAGCACAAAGGACACAAAACTATATTCTTTGTATTTAAATAGTGATATTTTTACAAAAAAAAACTATTTTGAATTTTATTTTTAGTCGATTTTTAATCAATTTTATCAAACCAAAACCTTATCCGGTAAAGACCCGTTATATGCCACCAGGGACTATATATAGTCCCTGATGCAACATCGTAATTGAAATAAAATTCTCCTTAGAGCTGGCGTTTATAAAATTCTGAATTTAAAATAATTATTTATTCAAAGATTATAAAATGTTGAATTTGATGATTAAAGATGTTATTTTTTATTATCAATTAGTACAAACCGATTTGCCAATTTAAATTGATATCTTGGGTATTGTGGATATCGAACCCGACAAAAGCCGTATTATTCAAGAACACCCCCATAACATAAAAATAATAAATTTAGCTTTCTGATCAAAACAAAATTGAGAAATATTCATTGAATTAAAAATACATTTTTGTTTGTAAATATGAATAATTTAATACTTAAAATATCATTTTATGTCCTTTGTGCAGAAATAATATCTTTTTGTGGTCCTTTGTGCTCCTTTGTGCACAAAGGCGGTCCTTTGCGGTGTTTTTAGAGACCGCTCAAAATATGGATCTATTGATCTTGAACCCTCTCTAACTTCAAATCCTAGACCCGACCTGTCCCGTATAAAATGGATATAAAGGGTTTATTTAGTGTTTTTCATCTTTATCTAATTTCGGGAAAAAATGATATTGTGCCTGTTACATTTATAGGAATATTCAAGAGTATACAGCTATTTAAAAACAATGAGAAAATCTTCAACATCATCGTTTCGTTTGCCATTGTGATAAAAGAAAATCTAACAGGTCATGGCTTTATTTCTGAAAACTTTTGTTGTTAATTTTCACCTAGAACTTGATATTGTCTTAAAAAGAATGATACTATATGAAATGGATTACTGTCGATTTCGAGTGACAGTTTTATTTCGAAAAACAGTACAAGTTACAAGTCCTGTTAAAGTTAATATTCGGGTTATCTAAAATGACATTTTTTAGTTAAATGTTGAGGAATTGTGAACTTAGATGTGCAAATTATGACTATTTCAAAGCATTTTCCGAGAAAAAGAGGTGTGGATAATCCATGTAGTTTCAATGGTGTGAAAACCTGATAAAAATGTTTTCACTTGCAACTAATTACAAGACCCTAAACCGCAAATACAAATATAATATAAGAAAACGGATACAGAAGATCATTGCGAATTTATACTGTACTTACGCACATGATTCCAAGATTTTTGGTTTCGATTTCATGAAAACATATCCAATATAAGCTATTCCAAACTAGCAAAACTCTTCATATCGTATTTACTGATACATCAAAACCAGTTTGATACGACATAAGCCCGACTGAACTTATTTAAATATTAAAAGAAAATTATTCATTCATTTGGTTGAAATTCAAAGGAAAAAACGTTTCTCAAATGGAAAATAAAAAAATAATTTTGTAGCTATTACTAACTGTATTAAACTTTCCAAAACATAAGCTGGACTTCGTCATTTTTCAGTTCAGCCCTACATATCTCACAGTCGCATTCTGGCGTTTGATTAGCGTTCAATTTGCTATTGTCTTAGCAATACTTTGCAACTTCTATATCGGATCCTCTTTCTCTGAAACTCTGGTTACATCAGTAAAGCTCCAACTTCAAATATGACAGCTCTACCACAAGGCTGAACATTTTTCTCAATTTAACAATTTTATCCCTATATGTACTAATAAGTCAAAAACTTTAGCACAATCGACCATTACACGATCTTTTCACGACAAGATCTAATTAATCATGCAAAAATCGGGTCATGATATTGCCCCATCTGACCAAGTCTGAAGTAAGGTATAAGTCTTACGTGAATTGTAGACATCGAAAATGGTGGTGTGTTAGTCTTGTTTACTCGGGTATAGGTCTAGTGCCCATCGCGAAGTAGCTCGAACAATAAATCGTGAAAAGATAGCAAAAGTTGATCTGATCGGCAGTGTATACCCATCATAAATCAGGCGCAGATATAGGGGGTGATGTGAGGGATGTGCACTTCCCTCAAACCGGACGAAAAATAAATTTCTAGGTTAAATCGAGTTTGGTGCTAATATTTTTTGAAAACCTTCCGCTTCTCGTTACACTCGGCATTTTTTATTTTTACTTACAACCCTATAACTTCAAAATCTGGATACGCTCCTGCCAATTGTGGCTACTAATTACTAATCATGGCAGTTCGGTGTATAGAGCAGCTAGATCTGAATTGGCGCGGCAAATACCATCATTTACATCGACTATTTACACTGATTATAGCTAGGTATTTTTGGTGTATGTCCATACTATATACATCTGCCTATGTCCAGATTTTTTCTTTATGGACAAGCCATACAATTAGGTATTTAACACTTAATGAAACTTAGGAGTATCTCTTCGGTGTAAAGTTGTGTCCTTGGCGTTACTTTTAGCCCCTGTACGATATCTGTTTGTCAGCACTTTCACATGATTGAGTTATGATTTTTCAAGATCTTTTTTTCGCCGTGAATAGGCTTAAAATGTTGGAATGGCAATCTGCTCTACTCGATTGTTCTGTGTAGTCGTGATCGAATTATGCATCTTTTGGGTTGTTTTGACTTGATCTGTACTGCAGTACTATCACATATGGCTTCGCAGTATTATTCCATTTGTAATGTAAAATAACAAAAACGTAAAACATCGACACCATAGGTACTATATTGTAGACAGAGACATATAATTAAAATTAAATTTAATTATATTTCTCTGGTATTGATGATGTTGAAATGGCTATAAAAAGATAAGTATGGTACTTCGGCATGTATTTATCCATTATAATGAGGTCAATGCCATTACTAGTGGACTGTTAGTTCCTGTGGGTATTCACTGGTCATGTAGTCTAGTACTTTGGTGCTGGCCGAAAACCAATTATTTTTTTCTAATTTTAATATCTAAATTCTCGAAATATTGTCATTTCCAGTAACTTGTATATTTTATCTCCAGCATTTGTGTACATATTTCATTTTCTGGATTTTTTTTTCAGCCAGGTACACCAAATGCAAATCAGGTCATTGTAGGTGTTTACTGTTATCTCAGCTTGTTACATATATATGATTTGTACAAATCGCCAAGAAGCTTGGGCAGGAACATCGGCAATATATATTGTATCCATTTTTTTTTTTGAAAATGAAAAACAGTTCGATATTAATACAAATGTACGAGAGCCAGTTCACCTCGGCCAGGTTCATTTTAGTTGTGGGACCTAAGTATCTCGTAGATTCAAGAAGGAATTTAGTGTGTCTAACATAAGTTGAAAAATGGCGATATTCAAATGTCTGTGTATATGAGATTTGCTATTTCATTTAACATGTTAAATTTTTTGAGACATTTATTAGAAACATCTGTGGAGAACCTTAATCCAATGGTTGTCCATATCTCGGAAATATGTGTATATTTTACGGGAAAGCAAGTAAAAATTAAATACAAATTAAATTTTCGGATTTCAATATTCTCGTTTTAACAAATAAATTCAAATCAATCTCCAAATACATTCCACGACAATTTTCAAAGGTAAATTGGCAGAGTTCTGGCTGAAATAAACTTGATGTACAGAGAATTAAATTTTGTGCATGTTTAATCATTTGTCTGATCAACTATATAAATATAATAAATCAGTTTAAAATTTTCACCAGAGGAATATAATTTAGATCATTAGAATACGCCCTGCAGTAGTAAAACTATAATATTTAAACCAATAACCAATCAAATGGAAGGTTTCATGACGAATATACTTGCCCCGCAAAGAAGAACAGAATCAATCCAAATTGCAAAATTTATTTCAGAATCGCTTCACTTTAAAAATATTGCTACTTAAATATTCATTAAAATTTGTGTGTAAATTAATCATTAATTTCATGCTTATAATACTCATATGTATTGAACTGTTTTGTTATATATGCGATGTTAAGCTAACACTGATGTATTATTGAGTTTTGTATTTTGTATCCCCCGGATAAATATGCAAGAAATTCGTATAATACATATATATTGTACGCGTGTGACATAAAATTAACACTCACTTCTGGATGGTGTAATAACATTGTCCTTGTTCTACTTCAAAAGGTAGATTGTCGTTAACTAAACCAATGGAAATTAAAAGTAAATAATTCCGAACCATCAACATAATTCAAATGCCTAAAGAAAGATAATGAAGATAAAAGGAAACAAAACTGTAAAATATCAACTCAATCAAATTCTGAACACTTGATCTTCAAACACTTAAATAGTTTTTATTTAATTCACAGTTTAAGTACGTTCATCCAGGGACTATGCGTTAAATGAAATGTATAGTCCCTGGTTCATCACATAATTATTGACTATTGTTTATTTATTTATTGTTTTAATTTTATTTAATTTCATTTTTATGTGTGGCCTATTTTTGGAAAAGGGACCTTGTCTTGACATACCTTAACATAATCTTATCCTTTCTACACAGAGAAATCTTAACGAGTCTTAACAGGCAGGACAGGACTGAATCTTGTCTGACCACTTTGATCTTGTTCGATCTTGACAAACTTAACATGTCTTGATCGTCCTTGAAAGTAATTGTCTTGAAAATGAACTGAATGTCATGAATTGTCTTGACAAAATTGGGTTAAGCCTGTCAAGAAAGTGTCAAGATCAAAATGGCCAAACAAGATAATTATATGTGTACTAGTGTAATCGTTGATCCTGGAAAAATTAAAAAGATAAAAGGGATGATTTTGATATCACAATTACTCTTTTCCCTTTTCTTGATGGCGACGTTCCTGCAGCACCATCATACGGGGTGTATATATCTCAACTGGTACGATTCGCATGCGTCTGATCTACTCTTGACGACTTTAATGAACGTAACCTTATTATCACATTACAACAAGGTTACAGATTGCATAGATTGATAAACACATTTAAGAAGTTTTATAGAAGATATGAACATTTGGTATCTAAGTATAATGCGACTCGGAAACAGCTTATTACTAAAGGCATTTCCCACCCTCGTTTTTACGGAAATGTTGTTAAAATGCCAAAAAATGATAAAAAAAAATTTAGAAAACCTTGGACGTAACTTACATTCTTTACGTAATAGGGGATATTGACTGGATATTCTTCATGATTCCGTTAAATTGGCTTTGGGATCCAATGACCTGAAGATTTTACAATTATACTGGTCTCTCACTGATACTGCTGATGTCTACTGAAATCCATGATGATTCTTTACCAAATTTTTCGGGAAGTTTTGAATTTGATTATTATTCCGTAGTGCGACAGTGTTTAACCAGCAGACTAGGCTCCTTGAGAAATCCGGCAGTTTAGCGGCGAGCACTCCTCGACCCGTCTTTCTAAATTACGTTTTGTCTAATCTTTCCTTTTCAAGATTGTGGTCTTAGAGTTAGTGGTCTACCTGTATTTGGTTTTATTTGTATGTTTATTACACTATAGGGAAACGGGATAGAGAAAGCGGGGGTTTGGGTACCATAAACCGGTTAAACCCTACCGCTGGCTGTTCCCGAGTTCCTATAGTTATCTATGTTTGTCTTTTGACATTTCATTGTTTTCTTGTGCAGGTCCCTGATTGATTGTGACATGTGATTGTAATGTTCGGCCTTTGTAAGTGTTTCCTGTTATCTCCCTGTCATTAATATAGTTACTGGGCAAAAAAAGTTAAGGATCATATTCATTTAAATTCTTGTATGTCTATTATCGTCTTGACGCATGGGCAAAACCACTGTTCTGATGAACATGACACTTTGCACAGTGTATACACTAACCATTATGAACATTTTGTGCCATTTTCAACTTTTCAAAATTTCTCATTTTGGAGAATCCAAAAATCACGTTTTTTGCAAAAAATCATGATTTTGACATTTCTATCGAGTTGTTCAATCTTTTGACGACTGCTTACACACTTCAATTCACTAAAAATTGTTGAAAAGTCCCACAAAAAAATGGGTATTCTTTTTAGGTAGCCATATTGTCCCATAGAGAAATTTCCACTTTTGTTTGGGTCATTTTCAAAATTTGGTAGGGTATGGTGCTCTGAATGGACATTTTGACTTAACAGCCTCGTTTGAACCACCAAGACACAAAATTTGTGCAAGTAAAGGCTTCAATCTATCGGTTCCTGACAGAAATTTTGTTTGTTTTTAAGGCAGATAAATTTTTGGGGTAAAAAATCAAGTTTCAGAAATTTGTGTTTTTCGAGAAGGAATGACCAGATGGAAGGTTGACTTCATAGACTTTTTTCAAGTGTCTAACCCGATAACCTCGAAAACATCAAACAAGAGGATCCCCGACTGATCGGATCTGGTATGATTAGATAAAATTAAACTGTGTTGTAAAACTTAATACATTTGTAATGGAAATGAAAAACCTTGATCCTTAACTTTTTTTGTTGAGTATAGTTGAACAAATTAGAAATTTTTCAGTTTATTAAGCTTCATGTGAAGAGTACTTTACAAAAGATATTGAGTTGTATACAATGCCCTCAATAGAAAATATTTTTGAAAATATTTGAAATTTTAGAATTACTTATGAATTTTTTAGCAAACTTGATTTAATTTTAATAATAATTACGCTGAAAGACGGAGAAATGAATATGGCCATTTAAGGGTGAACTTTGTTCAGATTGGGTTATTTCAAAATATGCGGAAATGCTGTCGAAAATCGTGTAAGGTGGTTCCTGGTATGTGTAGTCTGTAGAAATAAAATCAGTACTTGTATGTTTTCTGACATAATAACCGTCGAACATTGCTGTAAATAGCCCTTTGTGTCCATTTAAGCCATTAAATAGTGTTTGGGAAAATTATTCTACCCGAAGGTAAACGAGAACCCAAACCATTTTTTTTTCTTTTTTTTTTGCGAGTGTATAAACATATGCTTTTCAAAACAGAAGTTAGTTTAGTTTGGTTCTTGATTGCTGTACAGCGAATTTTAACAAAAACCGACACAAATTGTCAAAATCTTCATTGTTAAATCGTTATATACACGTTTGAAATTCTACTTGAATTGATTTTGTTAAGATGTTGTTTATAAGATGACCTGTTTAGACAGTTTGGAGAATATTTAATGCATTCACAAAATTGGTAGCCTGAATGAAATAAATACACGGAAAAGCGACCACACCTTTTTATGCAGAACAAATGACTTTTGAAAATTTCATAGAACATTTTACTATTGCCTATTTTCAACGAGACACCTATATATTACTATGTACTTTCTAATAGGGAACCTGGTACAAGAGTGTATTCTTGTCAGGTTCATACATTTGCTCATCCTATAGGGTTTACCATCTCTACTAGCACTTTTTATGTCTGCAGAGAATCATATCGGTTAACCCAAAAGCTCAGCATTATTCATAGATATATATTAACTATATCACATCAGCCTCGTTCCTTGACCTTCATCTTGAAATTGACAAAAGAGGTACACTACAAACTAGGCTATATGACAAACGTGATGACTTCACTTTTCCAATAGTCAACTTTCCCTTTCTTTGTAGCAACATTCCAAAAGCACCAGCATACGGAGTTTACATCTCCCAACTCATTCGCTACTCAAGGGCCTGTGGTCGATACAGTGACTACCTTGATAGAGCTCGGTTGCTTACAAATAGGCTACTTAAGCAAGGGTATGTTGCCCATAACTTGAGGTCATCACTACAGAAGTTTTACGGTCGACATCACGATCTTGTGGACCGCTATGAGATATCTGTTTCCCAGATGACAACAGATCTTTCTCTTTGCCAGTAAAGTTTGTTTTTCCTCTACCGGATTTGACTTTACTACCGGAGTTGACATGTTCAACACGGCGGGTGTCTTATAAGAAGCAGGAGATGCTTACTCTACCGGTGCACCTGATCTCACCCATGGTTTTTATTGGGTCCGTGTTGTTCATTTTTGTATATGTGCGTGTCTTCATTTTCTTTTCTGTGTCATGCTCATGTTATGTCTTCGTTTTTTTGTTTTTCCGACGTTGCCATTGTCCTTGGATTGTTCTTTTTAGACTGACGGTTCGGTTCTCACTTACTTTATGTTTCTAACAAAATACGGACATTGATGCAGTTACGCCGTTTCCAGCGAAAGGGTCTTGTAAAACGGAGTATTCAGAAGAGGGGGTGCAGAAAGCGAAAAAGATTTGTAGGAATTTAGGAAATAAGAAGTATAGTGAGTTGACAGGTGGTAGAAACTTCCTCCTTTACTGGTACTTTGACTGATTTTACCAGAGTCAGTCGTTTTTTGACTTAGAATGTCTGAACAGAGTTGAGAATGACTGTGCTGAGTTGAATCAACGCTGATCAGTCTTCTTCAACACTAGTTTTCAATGAAATTGACTGATCAGAGTTGGGCCAACTCATTTCAGTCAATCTCAGACTTTACCTATGTTGTAAATGTCTGACCAGTGTTGAGTCAACTTTGGTCAGTCATTCTCAACACTACCTGTGTTGTAAATGACTGATTTTTGTTGAGAGTGTCTGTTCGGTGTTGAGTCAACGCTGATCAGTCCTTTTAAGCGCTACCTGTGTCGTAAATGACTGATCCGTTGACTCAACATCGGACAGACATTTTCAACACAGGTCAGTCTTTTACAGCACAGGAAGTGTTGAGAACGACTGATCAGTGTTGATTCAACACTAAACAGACATTCTCAACATATACCAGTCTTTTACAACACAGGTAGCGTTTAGATTGACTGATTGGCGTTTACTAAACACTGGCCAGACATTTACAACACAGTCAAGTCACTTAAAACAAAAGTAAAGATTTCTGTTTATGAAATTACTTATTATATTTTTTATTCATTTTATTCTATTTATGTTAATTATTTTTATTTATTTTATTTTATTCTAGTTGTTATAATTATTTATCTCTTTTTATTTATTTACTCATTCCAATTTAAATTTGCAATCAGTCCAGTGATTGCAAATCTTGTGCCGCCATTTTTCAGAGCTACCAAGTAGTGTGAATAACCAAAATGTTCGGAATCGCATGGGACTAAACAAAATCATAATTGTAACTAAATATCTTAGATTGATTTTACACTATGACAATTTAAAAAACCATGGGATTTTCAAAATCCCATGGGAAAATGCAATTTCCCATGGGATTTTGAGATATTCCCATGGGACTTTTATTATTCCCATGGGATTGTTATTTCCCATAGGATTTCTGTAATTTCCCATGGGATTATTTTTCTCCCATGGGAATATTTCAAAATCCCATGGGAAATAGTAAAATCCCATTGGAAAATGCATTTTCCGATGGGATTATGGAATTCCCATGTTTTTTGAATTGTAATTGTGTAAAGGTGTGTTATCATATCGAATTACTAATAAGATTTTCGTGAGTCCCATGAAATTCCGCATATTTTGGCAATTTTCACTATATGGTAGCTCTCAATAATGGCGGCACTAGATTTGCAATCACTGGAATTGCAAATTTAAATTGGAATGAGTTTATTGTTTTCAATTTTTTATGTAGTTACTTTTATTTTTTTTTTTTATTTATTTATTTATTATCATAACATTTCTGTCCCCTTCTTTTTATTCTATTTTTCTATAAAATTATTCTAAAACTAAAACCAAACAGATGAATATACATGTAACCCTGCTTTTTTATTGTTTGTTGGGCAGAAAAATCGCTCTTTAATATGGCACGTGACATACGCCCTTCTCAATTATGCAATTATACAAATCAAGTAAAAATGCTAATATTATACAAGTAGAACCGATTCCATGTTTTTGTCCCCACCATCAGTTTGTGACGTGTACATCTGTGTCAGCTTCTATGTTAAAAAAACACACAATGTCATCTGATGTGGAATGAACAGGCAAATTATGTGTACATTCATACACAAAGTAGCTTTTATCATCTTTTTACAAAGGAACTGCTAGTCAAAGAATAAATCAGTCACAACATCGCTGCTATTGATTGGTCAAGAATCGACCCTAAGTATTTTTTCTGGACATTTTGATAGCAGACAGGTCATTCAAACTCTAGACCATCTGAAATTGATTATACTGGTGTCTGGTTTGTCAACGATGCGAATTGAATATTGTTAAAAAGAGAAAAACTTTGGTACCAATACCATCAACTTGGGTACCAATACCATGAACCTGAACATCCGTGATTAGAAAACAGAAAATTGACTTCAGATTAAATCACATGGACTGGAATATAGAACGAGAGAATAAACGATTTAAAGCATATACAAACGTGTACATATACAAATATTATGCCGCTAAAGAAGTGACGGTCAGAAGAATAACATATTATATTTTCATTTCTTTTAGGCTTTCTTCTGATATCTTTATTTCGAGAACCTTTTTATTTTATTCGAGATTGTTTTTATTCGAGATTGTTTCATGTGTCATTTTGCTTGTGCTGTCGGTGTAAAACTGTGGCTATCCCGCACGTGACAATTATTCATACAGAGGAATGTCTATGAACGGCATAGCCTGTAGCAAAAAAGACAAAAGTTTACCCAGAGACTGGACTAAGAAAAGCAATAAACGTAAATCTAAAGATAAATTTCTACACAATTCCAGCGATGACTATACACCTTTATGCAAAAAGGCGTTGAAAGTTCAAGAGATCCTTTGCCTTTAACGTGTAAACAATGTAATTCGATGTGATCATACCTAAGGTCTGGGCAAACAACTTGGTGTGGACGTAATCGGTATGAACTCCTCACGAATAACTGCATTCTAGATATCAAGGGTTTTAGACTACTGACACAAACTGTGTTACTGAACTGCTTTTTGAAAAAGGAGGGTGATCAATTATACCATAAAAGGTCATAGCAAACATAAGTAAGTGGAATGAGTATCACCTATAATGAGGCTAGAATGAAAAATGATGAACAGGATAAACAGTTCAAAATTTCCAAGTCAATGGCAAATGATTGAAGAAGCATATACTAAAATTGATCTGTACTGATACTTATGCAACTCCATATAAATTTTAATAGGATACAACTAGAAATACTGTGAGCAAAGCTCACAAATGCATACCCCCCACCTCAAACATTTGATTCCAGAAGTAAAAAATCACCAAGAAAAAATTTAAATAGCTGGTGCACAATGACAATTTGCACTGAAAATTCTGTGAAAGTTTCATTAAATTTCACCAAGTCGGATCTAGGATGAGTTATCGCCACAAAGTATGTAAAATATGGCGGACGGAATAACCGTCCAATAAATCTTTATTTGCGCAAATAAACCCTAACGTGTTAAAGCAAAATATAAACTATACAAGCATATACAAATTCACAAATTGTTTACAACATATAATGAAGATTAATCATATTGATGAAGTAAAATTGGCCAATTTGGACCTCATTTTCGCAGTTCTACAGACCGCTTTATATAGTATAACGTACGAATGAACGGACACCATGATCAGTATATACATGAACCACCCGCTGAATTAATATTTTATTACATTATATTTTATATATTTTATTTAAAGTTCAATGTCACTGAGTTTGCATACAATACATAGGAAAGACGTCGCTGAAATTATAGTCGCTGTCGCTGACTTTTGTACACAAATTATTGATAAATACATGTCGTAAGCCTCAGTCGTACACCCGTAGGCATGACATGGTTGTATATTGTAAATGCAATATGCAACATATGAACTGTATAATTTTACCTTGAAACATGGAAAACCCACAAAAATAAGTTATCGTTTAAACTAAAAAAAATCTCATATGAAGCGAAATCGGGCCGGGCTTTCAGGTGAAATTGAAAGACAGAAAATATAAATAAAAAAATTATTAAATATCAAAATTATTTTTTAGAAACAAGAAATTCAGTACTTCAACCCTTTTAATAGAGAGTTATGTATATTTGATAACCATAATAAGAAGCAGAAAAAAAGATCATTGTGAACAAAAAGTTGACTTAAAACAAAAACTATGCATTCCTGACAATTTATCTACATAAGGACACAAATGACAATTTGTATGCAACTCCGTGTGTACAATCAAGCTATAAGTGTTGGAATGACTGCCTTAGTCAGAGACATATAATTATATGTCTCTGTCTTAAGGGTTTACTTTGAGTTTGAGAGAGTCAGTTTTATAAGCTTACGTATACCTTTGCACCTACTACTTGGCTTGTCTTTTTTAAGATTGTATGACAGATTTCTGGTCGAGTTAAACCAAATTTGGTAGTCAATGGATATAAAAAAGAAAGAAGAAAGGTTGTTTACTTCTTTTCTTTTTTCTTTTGTGCACCCGGCAGGAACGTTAGAAATTTCGACAGCACACTGGGCCAGAGACATAATATTCGTCCTTATGCATACATAATAAATTCATTCCTTTTTTTACAAATCTGACAGTTTTTGTCAACTTATGTCTAATTGTTTAGCATATGATAGTTTCAGTCTTCGCAGAATATAGAGTTTTCTTGCTTAAGCAATAAAGAATGTCTAGTACCAGTAAAGGAGGAATTGCCGCGGGTGTTTAGCAGGGCCACTCTCTCCAACCCACCATCTCCTTTCTACCACCTGTCAACTCATTATCTCGCACCTCTTTATCCCATAATTCCCATAATTTTTTCAGCTTTCTACAGCCCTTCATCCCATCTTCTCCAATATCCAGTTTTACAGGACCCTTCTATAAGAGAGGTGTGATTCTCTAAGAGAGAAAGCCGTGCAACTGCATCCATGCGAGTTGAAAATACGAAGTGTATACATTTAGAACAATACACATCTTTTGGGTATGGGACTTCTGAATCGTGTTCACTCCGATAACAGATTTGTTTATATATGTAAAAAATCAATACATCAATACATTGAGAGGAAATTACTAATTCATTTACAAGGCTACTATGTTTTTCGTAATAACAACTTTTTTGTGACGTTTTGTATGTATTGGTATCAATCCTATGTATATTGGATTTTAAACCAAATAAAAATTCTGTTCTGTTCTGTTCTAATTAATGAACACTCTTGAGCTAAGGGTGATGTATATTTATCTATGAGGTATGAGCAAAGCTCATTGTTAAAGGCCTCATGGTGACTTCAGGATGAAGAACAACAATAAAAGCGTTGCTCCTTTGCTTGTTTTTTACCATGTATTTGTAGAGACTTTGTCTCGTGTGCATTTACTCCATATCCTTTTATTCACTATTTACGACTGGAGTTTGTCTCTCCTACAGTGTGGAGTCCGTAAAACGATTCCCCGTGCGAGAGATGTATGCTCTCTATATTTTTCAGTTATGGTGTACTTTTGCGTGAGAGAATTTCTCATATGGATATACTATTGATACTTTCAAATTTTGGCAATTATTTTTGTAATTTTCGAAATGTAATCCAGACCACCTGTTTTAAGTGCCCACATCTCACTATTTTATAACGCCAAGTTTTCTTACATTCGACTTGAGCAAAGAATTCCGCTTAAACCGGTGCTAGGGGCCGTCTTGAACTTACTATGAGGTATGAGCAAAGCTCATTGTTGAAGGCCTCATGGTGACTTCAAGATGAAGAACAACAATAAAAGCGTTGTTCCTTTGCTTGTTTTTTACCATGTATTTGTAGAGACTTTGTCTCATGTGCATTTACTCCATATCCTTTTTATTCACCATTAATTTATTTGTAGCACTTCAGGTTAATTGTTTTTCGTCAATTAAAATTTGGTTAAAGAATTGTCATATAGGAAAAATTTAAAATGCACTTTAATTTCATAAATAGTTTGTGTTTTATGTGGTATACATTTATTTCAATAATTTTAGAGATCTAGTATTCCTTCTAATGGTATCGGAGGGAATCGTTTCCGCCTTCAATTACACGAGAGTTCATATCTAGAAAGTCTACCTTAAAGGAGGCACACCACTATTACGGCCTCCCATCGACTCCTATGTTAAATTCCGTGATTTCAAAAATTCACATAAAATAGAAATGAATTTTCCCAGGTGCGGGAACTTGTTATTCCATTTAAAGATCACCAACACTATAAAATAACTACATTTAAGCCATATGTTGTGTACCAAATAAGAAAATAAAATTCAACTGAAACGTTCTGGCTAATTTTGTACATAGTCGCGAATTTTCGGTTTTTCGTCGTATTTCATTCGATCCGTTCTAACTTGTTGCGCAACTTAAACATGTTTTCTCAACTGTTCTGTGCTCCAAATCATTCACCTAGTAATATTCTATGCTCGTGTTGATTAAAACATGTATCAATTGGCTGTAGTCAATACAAATTAAAATGCACAATATTTTATAGTTCTATTTTCGTACTCTGTATTGAAATTTTGTAGCGCCCCCTTAAAAGTGTCCGTGTGGAGGTTAAACTCAATAATGAGCTCAATGAAGAGCAAATGCATAAACACGAACACAGTCTGCTTAGTAAAAAATAAAATGAACATAAGCGCGCCTTGTGAAAATAGGCAATACTTACTATTTTCATATGTTTAGCAATGTGCTTGTTCTTGCAGTGTAACTGTAATGAAAATTGGGGGTTGAAGGGTTGCGAAGGGGGTCTCATCCCGGAATCCCAACTTTATTTTTACTAAATTCCGAAATCCCGAACTACAAATTTAAGGAACTTAAAAACAGATGAAATTCGGATTCCCGGTGCATCTATTTCCCAAAATCCAAAACTTAAATTATAATCAAATCCCGGCATCCCGAAAAAGGTCCGCCCCTCAGAATCGAACGAGGTTAACACTCGTGAAAATCAGTTATTCTACATTTTGTTAACACAAATTTACCATGTATTATGTACTATGATATAGTCAACAGAAGCACGAAACAATTTATTTAAATAAATGAAATATATATTCACAAAAAAAATTTTGAATGCTCTATGTCATTGGTGTATGATTTTTACTCTAGTTTACTACTTGCTTTTATGGTACGATTGAATACAATATCCGAAATAGAAAAAAATGCTGCAATATATTTTTATTTATATGTTTTACTCTCACAGAAAAAAACCTTTTATAAGTCTTAATTTAGTGTATTTAATCCTTTATTAATGTTTCTGGCGGGTACTTCTTTGGTGTTTGTATGGACCGATTTTCAGGGTAACAGTTTAAGATAATAATATAAAAGAAGTGAACATGATTGATGAAAAAATATTTATATATTGAGTTCTTTTTCTGCATATGCAAATACGATTATGGTGGATTTTGTCTTTAAAAGGTTATTTTTAATATATATTTCTTATATTTGTGGTACAGAGTAAATTGTTAGTGTATTAAACATAAGAAATAGGAAGCCGCTACTGGTAGAATGATGCAACATTTACCCAATTAACAAAATGTAATAAACAAGTGGTCAAGACATCACCCGTCACCTTGACCAGGTGTTAAAATTAGCCCGAGGGCGTCATAAATCAATGTTGTAGTGACTCGAACGTGTTAAAGATGTTTTAAATTTGTGTAATTTCAAAATTAATAAGGAACTAAATAAATTATGGATTTTAGAATTTGAAATGACATACTTTATATATATGTATTTCGTTGAACATAATTCATCATCAGATATACTAACACGACGAAGTCACTCGTTGGGAATTACTGGCATACACACGTACAATATGTAAAGAAGTGTTAAATTACAGTATAGAAACTGTTTAATGGACTTGTTTTCATTGGTGGTGAAAAGGGGAAACGTTCTTATTAAAATCCACCTGGATATATGCTACCAGGGACTATACATTACATAGTCCCTGATGCTACTGAGCTTTTCGAAGTTTTATTTTTTCCTTGAATTAACTCGACAGTGTGCTACTTTTGACTGGTTATTATTTCATTATTTATTTTTTACCATTTTTGAGAGGGCAAACTCTGGCGTCTCTTCTTTCTCCCCCTTCTCTCCTGTCTCCCAGTTTTCCTTTTGTTTTTGTCCCTTTCTGGTCCCTTTTTTCTCCTTTAACCCGTCCCTATCTCTTTTTCTCCTTTCGTCTCTATTTCCCTTTTCTCCTTCAGTCTTCCTGTCCATCTCTTTAATTATATAGAATCAGAGACGAGAAATAGTTTTTATTATTATCTCTATTTTTCAATATAGATGTACAAGCACTCTTGTTTGCTCCTTCAATACCACCGTGTCGGGCATAAGTACAATTTACGTTAACTAGCTCGTGCCTATTTTACAATTAGACTGGGGGCGCCTCTATTCTTTCTATCCCCTCCCTCCTTTCTCCCGGTCTCCCTTCTGTTTTTTCCCTTTCTTGTCCCCTTTCTCCATTCTCCAGTCCCTATCTCCTTTCTCCCTGTCCACCCCTTTAAATGTATAGAAACAGAGACATATCTTTTTATAAACCACGACAAGCACCCTCGTTCCCGGGCTCTCGTTTTCTCCTTCAATACCATCGTGATGGGTATTAGTACAATTTACGTTAACTAGCTCATGCCTAATTTACAATAAACGTCCTCAAAAAGTCATTTATTGTTTTGTATGTTTTAAAATATGTTCAGAAAAGGGTGCGCCAACTCTCCCCTTATGAGACTTTTCATTTTCTTTGTTTATTACGTCATTGCATATCTTTTAATTTGTTTCACTGTTTTGAACAGCATAAATCAAAGTACAGAGCACTGCTATTTGGTTTTCCCTGTTGAGTTGTAAAAAGGGTGTTTTCCTGTTGAGTTGTAAAAAAAGAATGTTATATTTCAAAGAAAATAAAAAAATTTCAAAGAAAATAAATTTTACAAAAAGAGAGAGAAATTAAAGAGGCGGAATAATTTTGACGATAAACTGTGCATAAGCATAATCAGTACATGTATTAGACTATGAACAGAACTATTTTTGTTATGTTCAGGTAGTTCTTTGCGATAGTAGTCTATCCTGGGAATCCTGGGAGTCCATAAAATTTCAGCCAAAGTCCGTACAATATCATTTTGTATTCAAAACTTGAAAATCTTTCCAGTCTTGCAAATGATATAGTTCTGAAATAAAGTCTGCGGACAGGTCTTTTGGTCTATTGAAAACAAAAACATTTGTATAAAACACATGAACACCTGATTCATCTTTGGATTACAGTCTATGATACGAACGTCGTTCAGGTAATGTTGTCATGAAATGTTACATAACTAAGTTTTGTGTATTACATAAAACATGCGCCCTGTTTACACCATTGATTATTCTGCAGAAATATATTCATGTGTTCTTTTCATTCCCGTTTTCATGATGTTCACATAAATACAATGTCTTCATAGATACATGTTTAAAGTCATATTTAGAAAGATATCGTCAAGTAAACAAACAATTTTGGCGCAAAATTATAATCTAAAGAAGTATTTGTACTCGGGATAATTTCAATTTCGACAGCAATATGAATTTTCCTGACGGAAAACCTAATAAAAATACACCGCCTGCTTTGCTATCAGAGATGATCTAAGGGGGCGACCATTTAATTTCCAGGGGAGGGCTTTTGGCGATTTTGTCTTGAAAGTTATTTATTTCCATGAAAATCGCGAACAAATTTATTTATTTTTTCATCAAATGGCATATCAAATTATTCATTTGCATTTGCAACAAAAAGTTTATTCTTCAAATCAAAATCAAATTATTTATTTTCATGACAAGTAAGGTTAAAATATATTTTTATTTTCACTGGGGCCAAGATTAAATGATTTACTTACAAAATAATTCATATTCAATGGTGCCGAAGTGCGTATCCAGAATTTCCCTATTTATGTCATTGATGCGACTCGATTAGTTCGAGAAAACCGCAAAATGAAACTTCATCAATATACTTAACCCGTGTATGTTATTACATATTGGATTACTTAAACAGTAAAGGGTGTACTAACACTGTAGTAAAATGACTTCCTATTTTTTAGAATTCTTTTGAGTTTGCTCACAGGTGGATCCAGCCTTTGTAAAAGAAGATTTCGGTCATTTTTTGTTTGTTTTTTTTGTGTGTATTAATATGTGTCTAACTTCTGCACGATTTTTTTTCTACGAAAGGAGTGGTATCAAGCTTAAGAATGCCCTCGGTATCCGCCAGTGCTATTGTTGCCTTAAAGTTCAATATAAACTAAAATAATCGAACAATCAGTAACTGTTAGCTCAAAAACAACAAAGCAACATCCATTATTGCTATTTATAAATGTTTAGTAATAAATACAGACGTTTTGAATATGGGATACAGTACATGACGTTCATTCCGTATTCACACTATGACGTCATACCCTTTTTCGCATACCCTTTATCGCATGGCTTACCCTTTATCGCATGGCTTACCCTTTATCACATACCCTTTTTCGAAAATTTTTTTTTTTCAATTTTACTTTTTTTATTAAATAAAATTTTCGGGGGTTAAAAATTTTTTTGGGGGAAAATTTTTTTTGGGGGGTAATTTTTTTTGGGGGGGGGCAAAAAATTTTTTGGGGGATAACAGATTTGTTTAGGGTGAAATTGTTTTGTGAGGATCAGTTTAAAAAATCTAGCCAACTTTTTTCCCTTTACATTGTAGATTTAGTCCAAACTTCTAGTCCTTTCCGCCCATTTTGAAATTTTCCTCTTCACAAAATACATGCATTTTCTTTTACCGATTTCAATTTTTGACAGTATTTTTCGGGTTAGTAGTCCTCTGTTTAAACATATGATAAACTGTATAATACATGGCAAAATCCGTACCACATGCCGTATCATCCCTCGACCAATATCAGCCCTCGGGCCAGAGGCCCTCGTGCTGATATTGGTAACTCGGGATGCTACGGCATGTGATACGGATTTTGCCATGTATTATTCCCTATTTATTACATATTTTAAAAGGGAAAGATAAAATGGAAAAGTTATAATTCGTTTGAAATTATACTATTGCAAATAAAAAAATGTGAAACATTAAATGTGCCAAGTGGGACTTTCGTGTCTGGATTTCACAGAATTTACATGCATTGAAACAGGACATACTTTGCATAAATTGTATTTTTCTTCTAATAGCTAACAATTTTACCTTTTGATATCAACAAGACAAGTGGTGATAAAGTAAACGGGAATCAAAAGATATTAAGCTTTACAATATTTGACTTACTTAGACATTACATGTCAAGCAACAACCGTTACAGACATAGACATAAATTTACAATTTTACATGTTAAACGTCTCTGCTACCCAGAATGAAAGTGACAACAAAAGTCAGAATCGATCAAAGGAAGAGTCCGTATAACATTCGACTAAATCAAGGGAACATATGCAATACACAATCGTTTGCTAGATCAACCAGTAAACAAAAAAATAATTATAACAGAACAAAATTGGCCATTATTAACATATCTTGCGCGGATACATAATTTGGAAATCACATAAAATATTCAATTATGCAAAAGACATTTAGACCTTTATGTCAACCCGATGGATTAAATTCCGACGTGTACATGTTTACATGAACTCTTGAAGAGTTGAGACTGAGTGTCTGTTAATATTAGCATCGATAAAAATATTGGCTTTATGACGAAATCGAAAGTGTGAACTGCAGCTTTCTTAATTGGCAAAGAATACAAATGTACTTACCGTGATTATCATTTTGTTCGATTTGTGAATTATATGCAGAGACATATACTAGTAATTAATTATATGTCTCTGGTTTTATGTTACTTTTTGTACGGAAGAGTCATTGTTTCGGAAATAAAGTAAAGAAAACATAAATCTAATTATTTTTTTATTTTTATTCTGAAGAAACGTGACAAAGAGCGGGTCTACAAAAATTTTCATACATATAATTTGAAAATTTTCGCGATACTTACAAAATTATTCCAGGTCGTTGGAATGTATATTCATCTTTACAGTTTCAGTGTCTTTACATTTTTGCAGAAAGATACAGGAACGAATAAAAAGAAAAAGCCAGGAGGGGAAGAGTTATTATATATAAAAATGAAGAAATAAATAATAAAAAAACATAAGTAAAATTAAATAAAAAATTGAACATAAACAAATCTTCACAAAAAATATAAATGAAATCTATAAGATAAATAATTAAAATATAACTAAAATAAATACATACAAAATTAATATATAGATTAAATAAATAAAAATATTTACTTTTGTTCTAAATGACTTGTCTGTGTTGTAAAAGTCTTACCAGTGTTGAGTAAACGCAGATCAGTCAATCTAAACGCTACCTGTGTTGTAAAAGACTGATATCTGTTGAGAATGAAAGTTTAGTGTTGAATCAACACTGATCAGTCGTTCTCAACACTTCCTGTGCTGTAAAAGACTGACCCGTGTTGAAAATGTCTGTCCGATGTTGAGTCGACGCTGGTCAGTCATTTTCAACACGGATCAGTCTTTTACGACACACATAGCATTGAAAATGACTGATCAGCGTTGACTCAACACCGAACAGACACTCTCAACAAAAATCAGTCATTTACAATACAGGTAGTGTTGAGAATGACTGACCAAAGTTGACTCAACACTGGACAGACATTTACAACACAGGTAAGGTCTGAGATTGACTGAAATGAGTTGGCCCAACTCTGATCAGTCATTTTCAGTCAAAACTAGTGTTGAAGAAGACTGATCAGCGTTGAGTTAACTCAGCACAGTCATTCTCAATTCGTTCAGACATTCTAAGTCAAAAAATGACTGACTCTGGTAAAATCAGTCAAAATATTTGTCAATAGTGCTTTTACAGGAAAACTCCATATTCTGCGAAAACTGAAACTATTATGTTAAATGAATAGACGTAAGCTGACAAAACTGACAAATTCCAGAAATGAAATTTAAAAAATTAAACGAATAATGAATTATAGTTATGTGTGCGCTAGGACGAATATCACGTCCCTGATGTGCAGTTGAAATTGCCAAAATTAACATTTCTTGGTGCACAACAGATAGAAAAAAAAGGAAACACCATATGTGGTTTAACTCGACCAGTAAACACCCAAGACATGTCAAATTAATTTTATTTGAAAGAAAGTTGATACTAGTATACATATGGATTGTAGAGCACATAAAACCGACATTTTCAATCTCCAATCAAACCCGCAAAAAATACTGTACATAAAGGCAAATATCCCGAAAATGATCGTAAGCTCGATCGTACCAATGGAGAGGATGCAAATTGCTGAAATCAACACATCTTTCACTTCTATTTTTTTTTAAATTTATTAAAGCTTATTTTCCTGATGCAGATAAATTGTGACAAATGGATATTTTTCTGTTTTAATCAACGTTTTGAGGTTAACAGTAAAAGTTGTGACTTTGTACATCCAGTTTGTTCGATGGAGCTACTAATAAAATTACCAATACTTAAAATGTTAACGCGGGTCGTGTTTTAGCTCACCTGATCCAAAGGGTTAATGCGGACTATTGCGATCACTTGGCGTCCGTCGTCCTACGTTCGTCCGTTAATTTTTCACATTTACATCTTCTCCTCTGAAAACACTGAAGCAAATTCAACCAAACTTTACAGGACTGATGTATGGAAGGTCCTTTATAAAGATGCCTCATATCGTCCCGATCCGAGAAAAAATGACCTCCAGCGCGGAACTTAGTTTTAACATTGGAATTTATCGGAAAGAGCACACTTTCATTTTATCCTTTGAAACCACTGGAGCTAATTCAACCCAAACTTTACAGGAATGATGTACTAATGGTCTTTAACAAAGAGCATTCATTTTGTTCCGATCCGATAAAAACAAGGCCGTTAACACAGAACATTTTAACATTGAACCTGTGATAAAATCACATTTTCATCTTCTCTGAAACCGCAAAAGCAAATTCAACCACACTTTACTGGAATGATGTACTAAAGGTCTTTAACAAAGATTGTTCTTTGTTTTCCAGTCTGATAAAAAAATATGGCCTCCAGCACAGAACATAGTTTAACATTGAATCATATGAGAAAAATCACATTTTCATCTTTTCCTGAAATAGCTGAAGAAAATTCAACCAAATTTTGCAGGAATGATGTACTAAAGGTCCTAAACAAAGATTGCTCATTTTGTACCAATCCGATAAAAACATGGCCGCCAGCACAGAACATAGTTTACCCTTGGGCCCAATGGGAAAATCACATGTTTAACCATTGAAACAAATTCAACCAAACTTTACAGGAATGATGTACTAAAGGTCCTTAACAAAGATTGCTCATTTTGTAGCGATCCGATAAAAACATGACCGCCATCACAGAAAATAGTTTAACATTGGACCCTATAGGAAAATCACATATTTATCTTATCCTCTGAAATAGGTGAAGCAAATTCAACCTAACTTTACAGGTATGATGTCCTAAAGGTACTTAACGAAGATTGCTTATGTCGTACTGAACCAATATAAAACATGGCAACCAGCGCGGATATTGGACCATATGGGTAAAAATCATATCTCAAGCTCTCCGCTGAAATCGCTGATCAAGTTCAACCAAACTTTACACTAATGATATACTAAAGGTCCTTAATGAAGATTGCTCATTTTGTTCCCATTCTATAACGAACATGGCGACCAGCAAGGAACATAGTTTAACATTGGACCATATTGGAAAATCACATTTTCATCTTCTCTGAAACTAGTGAAGAAAATTCAGCCAAACTTTACAGGAATAATGTATGAAAGGTGCTTTACAAAAATTACTTATTTCATATCGTTTCGACAAAAAACATGCAGCCAACGCGGAAGATAGTTGACATTGGAGCCTTTGAGAAATCCTCCTTTTCATCATTTTCTCTGAAAAATATTCAAGCAAATTTACCCTAACTGTATTGGAATGATTTATAAAAGGTTCTTTGCAAAGATTACCAATTTCAAAAGAATCAGACAAAAACACGGCTGCTAATGGAGAACATAGCGAAACATTGGACTCCATTAGAAAAACATTATTTTTGGTCATTGTTATTGATGACATAGAAGTTCATGTGAGCGATACAGGCTCAGTTCCTGAACCCATATTTTAAAGGTTATCAAATATATAATAACTGTGTATTAAAAGGGTTGATGTACCTTTTTTTATTTATTTTATTTTTTCCTTTTTTTTTTTCTTTTAGATAAATCATTTTTTAATATTTACAAAAAAAAAAACAGGATAACAGTAAACACCTACAAAGGTCGGGAACTACAATCACATGCCAGAATTTACAAGCAAACTGTACTGAAAAAACAATAAAGAAAACAAGAGACAAATATAAATAACAAAAGGAACTCGAGATAGCCGGACTTGGTACCGGAACTAGCAAAAGCCAGTGATAGGGTTAAACCGGTTTATGGGTACCCAAACCTCCCCTTTCTCTATTCCGTTCCCTATAGTATAATAAGCATGCGAATAAAACCCAATACAAGTAGACTACTAACTCAATGACCACTATCTCGGAAAAGAAAAGCATATGACAAAACGTAATTTAGAAAGATGGGTCAAAGAGTGCTCGCAGCTAAACTGCCGGCTAGCTCAAGGAATTTAGTCTGCTGGTAAAACACTGTCGCACTACGGAAAAAATCAAGCTCAAAACTCCCCGAAGGGTTTAGTAAAGAGTCGTCATGTATTTCAGTAGACAAAGGCAGTATCAGCGAGAGGCCAGTATATATGTTAAGTCTTCAGGTCACTGGAATCCAAAGCCAATTTAAAGGATTTGTTCAGAATATCTCATCGATATCCACTATTACGTAAAGAATTAAGTTGCGTCCCAGTTTAACTCAAATTGTTCAAATACTCAAGCTCCCTTGAACATAAAATGTATCCATGAAGGAGCAGACATGGTTAGTAAACACCTGGGAGAACGAAAAAGGATGGGAGAAGGAAAAGGGCAAGGGAAAGGATAAAACATGGTGGATGAAAAGAGAAAGAGAAGGTAGCAAAAAGAGAAAATTGGCAGGAAAAAAGATAAAGATACGAGAGATGGGTGAAATGTTCCTCTGTCCACCCCTCATCTGTATTCAATAATAAACAGAACGAAAACTTTGAGTACACGAATGCAAGTTTCAGATGAAATATACGTAAGTGTAAAATCTTATTAATTTTGGTTTTCTTATATTTTTCCATTCTTCCATGAAAGTCGACAAATAACTATATACCGAAGTTAATGTGAATTTACTTTCTGTATTTGCGCATTTCGACAAGGACATACTAATAGGAACATAGTATACGGATTTCGATAGCGTTTACAATGTAGATGAATAATATAGGCTCTGGAGTTCAAACTTTCTGAATATGGGGCTCTAGGCTCCTACACAAAGTATTTAGGTTACACTAACTGTGATTGCGGGCCTCAATTCTAGAGCTCCGTGATCCACTTACAGAGGGTATAAATGTCCTTTATCGTTAACCGTCAAACGCCTATTTTCAGCAATCTTTAACATCAAACAGATCACAGTTTTACCGTTAAGCGTCAAAAATATATTAGGGATCGACCATTATTTTTTTTCTTTTTTTTGGGGGGGGGGGGGGNGTGGTTCATTTTAGCGATCTTTTTAATAAATGATTTGATCATGGTGCCAGTGAAAATTAATATTTTAATCCTACTTGTCATGAAAATGAATGATTTGATTTGACTTTTGGTAAAAATGGTAATGTATTCAATATTTTCATGAAAATGAATAAATCGCTCAAGCATCCCCCTCAAAATTAAATAATCGTCCCCTAAGCGGGATTCGTTGAATTACTAGCGTTATCATGATCTAGATAGAAAATGTATCGTCATTCGTCAAAACATATTTTTTTGTTAAAATGTTCTTTGATATTGATCGTGAGGGCAAAAATTCGACCGTTAATGACAATTGATGTATTTTTTACAATTAACCGTCATAAGGGTATACCCATTCCTACCCTCCTCACATGGCCCTATGCTCCACTCACTGAACTCTGGCTTGCACATATTTGGGCTCCAGGCTTCACATGCTTAGCCTCCGGGTTTTAGAGAGCTGTAGAACGCGTATTATTGCTCCAATGATGTTTTTTCTTTGTGTCTGTACAACCAGAGACATTTCATATAATGTCTCTGATTCAACTTCAACCACTAATAATAACCTACTGATTTTTTAGGAGATTTTTATGTCTAGTCCCCTGTAGTAACGCACCCTTCCTGATATTTTGCACAATACCATCGGGAGATGGGTGTTATTAGACCCAGGAAATCGGGATTTTATTGTGAAAGTTAACAGTACTGGAAAAAATGATTTCTTACATACAATCTTCCGGAATCGAGACTTTCGCAAAATTTGTCTGGGATTTCGGGATTTGGGGATTTGCTCAATTTAAGTACGGGAAATCAGGATGAAACCCCATTTCGCCCCTCCCTATCTGGTATGTGGTTCTTCGTGAGGAGTACAGATCGATTGCGTCCACATCCAAATTATAGCCCAGACCCTATGAATTATAATGTCAATTTTTAACAAGCAGACAGTACAGACAGATTAATACTCAAATAAAATAAATAATAATAATAATAATAAACAAAGTTCAAATAGATGACAGTTATATCAATTTTAATCTTGATAATCGTCTTTTGGTCTATATTGTGCACGCGTCAAAGGCAAAGGATCCCTTGAACTTTCAACGGTTTTATGCCTATAGCTTTATCAATGATCTTGAAAACAGTATTTTGTAGAAATGCCACGTTCACAATACCTAGAATATAAAAATATCGAAGTTGGATTAAATATAGTGAATTTCGTTATGCTGTACACGTGTGTCAAGGAATAACCTCTCATCAGCAGCATTTGAACAAAATAACATGGAAAGCTTTTTTCTTTATTTCCACAAGAATCTTGTCCAAAAATTGTCTGGAACCTTTTTTCTGCAACCTCATCGGAATCCCTTTTTCTTAAGACTAGATCTGCTGGTTGATTATCAATTATTATTTTTTATAGACAATAGACATTTTAATGCAAAGCATTTACAATAAATGGTCATTGGAAACAAAGCAAACCTATAAACAAAACACTTAAACCAAAGTTGGGCTGAAAACTGTTCCTACCTATTGAATACATTGATTCTGACATACCTAATACGTATATGTTATCGGGCTCTTGACAGCAATATATCGTAAAATATAAACCCGTGAGCCAGAATATGAAGCAAAGGGGCGAGTGAACGTAGCCAAAGAGCCCCAAGCTTCATATTCTGGCGAGCGGGGTGTTATTTTACGATACATCAGCTGTCAAAAGTCCGATAACTTGTTTATTAACCTTTATTTTGCATTTTAGATGTTATTATTGAACTGAAGTTTCAAATTCTCCCAAAGTTGCGCGGGAAATTCGACATACATGCCATTCTCTTATAAGTCATTTGCAACCTGTGTTGAAAATGTCTATTCAACATTGAGTAAATGCTGGTCAGTTATTTTCAACATAGATCAGTCTTTTACAACACAGGTAGCGTTTAGAAAGACTGGCCATTCCTGACTCCACACTGGAAAGACCTTTACAACACCATTAAAGACTGAGATTGATTGAATGGAGTTGGCTTAACTCTGATCAGACATATTCAGTCAAATCTAATATTGAAAAAGACTCATCAGCGTTGAATCAACAGAGCTCAGTCATTCTCAACGTACGGTGTTCAGACGTTTTAAGTCCAGAAACGACTAACTCTGGTAAAAGCAGTCAAAATATTTTTCAGTAGTGAAACTTAATGATCCCTTCGGTAAACGAAATGGCGTGGACAGAACAACATCCCAGAATAAATTCGATACGCTCTCGAGATTTAAAATTACAAAAGATTATAGGATACATGATCAAAGATATGATGCCAATCATAGAAACTGCAGATAGTATTTTGAAAGCCGTTCTAAAAAGAGACATTAGATCCAACTCAACGTAACCAATTTCGGAGAGATATTTTAAACCGGTTCTTATAGGCAAGTTCAAGAAGCTTACTTTTGCAAACAATTCTATAACTGATCAATTATTCGGCGATGATTTACAATAGAAATTAGAAGACATCCAGAAAGCCAAGAAATACATCTTTGTGGGATAAGCGAATACATAACTCCATAAGGTAGTGGTTTTAACAAGTTCAGCTTCAGCTTCAATAGAAATGACGACAAAAGTTCCTATTGAAAAAGAGTTAGTCATTTTAGGTGGTCGCCCCTCCTGCGACAAGCGGGAAAGAGGGGGAAATGGCACAAATCCAACAAGTAGAGAGTAACATTTCAGATACATGTCCCAGAGTATTTTCCAAAGTAATGAAATGTGTCTTTTCAATAGTGAATTTTATATTTCATCCATTGACGAATCATTATTAATTTGCAAGTAATAATATACGGTATGTGAAAGTAATAATAAGAGGAAGGTCCAACCTTAAAAGCGAGCGAAGAATAGATAAGAGGCTCTCGACTGACTGTATTGTGTACAGACCATAACCGATAGACACAGTTTCAGAGATCATAATGGCATAAATTCCCTATAAGGGTCCGATGAAAAACACTTGTTCTCCCCTGGTGGACATCTTGGATTTTTGGCATTCTTGCTGGACAGAAATTTTGAAGATATCTCCCGCAGTTTTTTGTGATCTAGTTTGGTTCCAATTTGATCAGTGTCATGTCCATGGCATGAGGACAAATGTTAATTTTTTCACTGTGTTGGTGGCCGTTTTGGATTGGATACACCTATGCAATGGGTGCATTCTTTAAAGGGTACTGGTACCCAAAGACCATTTTGACAGAATTTTGTTCGGCCTAATAATTTCAGTGGAGAAGATCTTTGAATGAAAAATTTTACACTGGACGGACGAGTGAACACTGATGTCAAGTCAACATGGCTGAAGCTGAAACCCAAGACCTTTAAATTTAATATCTGAAAAGGTGAAATAAGTTGTTTTTCATGGGGTCGAAAAATATTACTTCTCAGTGATGGGGTCAAATATATGGAAAGCCAGTGACACAGTGACACTGATCACTACATTGTATTTCTTTAAACGCGGCAAGGACAATGATGTCGATAAAAATTAGAATTAAAAAAAAAACATTTAACATGTATATTATGTAAGCCATTACAATTGATTTCCTTAAAGTGTTCTTTTTTTCCTTTATTTTATTTTTTTATTTTTTATTTTTTATTTTATTATTTTTTNTTTTTTTGCTATTACAGCTGAAAGAAGTGTGAGAAGCATACTTGAGTGTATTGATTGTAAAATACGATTTGAGGTGTTCCTCCACACGAGAGGAACGTGCTGCTGATCTCATTTATTCAAATCGTGTGCGGTGATTTGATTAAAATACATGTTAATATACTGCTTTTATTGTTTATGAGTCAAGATGTTAAAAGAAATTTAAATGAAACTTAACTCGAAACAGGGACTGCTCGAAAATATATTATTTTATTTGAATAAAAAAAAAATAGTTGCAATATTCTAGTTGCTTCAGAAATAATTAGTTTATATCCAATGTAATTCCATTCATATGTATGCTTAAATTTTAATTTCGCAAAATATGATTTCCTTCAAAAAGGTTATCATTAAGTAAAATTTTCATAGAAATTGAATTATTTTGGTCATTTTTAATGATAAAGTTTAAACAAAGACTTAATATCTACTTTTCCAATCGTATTTATGCTAAAAAAACATAAAATTTAATTTCACAACATATAAATTCCCTCAAAAGGTTAATATGAAGACAATTTTTAAAAACAATGACGTGTTTTGTAACATTTAATGATTTAGTTTAAACAAATACTTAAAATATTTTTTTCCAATCATATTTATACTTAAACGATATTAAAATTTAATTTCGCAACATATAAACTCCTTCGAAAGGTTATTATAAAGTAAAATTTTCAAAAAATGAATTGTTTTGGTCATTTTGAATAATTAAGTTTAAATAAAAGACTTAAATCTACTTTTCCAATCATATTTATGCTTAAAAGACATTAAAGTTTAATATCAAAACATATAAACTCCTTCGAAAGGTTATTATAAAGTAAATTTTCAAAAAAAATTGTTTTGTTTTCTTCCTTTTAAATAATTAAGTAAAACCAAAGACTTAAAATTACTTTCTCAATCATATTAATGCTAAAAAGACATTTTACTGTTGCAACACATTTACTCATTCGAAAGGTTATTATAAAGTAAAATTATCAAAAATTTGAATCGTTTTGGTCATTTTTAATTATTAAGCTTAAACCACAGACTTGAAATCTACTTTTCCAATCATATTTATGCTACAAGTACAGTAATTTTTAGTTTTTCAACATGAAAACTCATTCGAAAGTTTATATTATTAAAATTAAAAAAAAATTGTTTTGGTCATTTTAAATAATTAAGTTTAAACGGAGGAACTTGAAATCTACTTTTCCAATCATATTTATGCTAAAAAGACTTTAAATTTTACTTTCGCAGCATATAAACTACTTCAAAAGGTATTTATCAAGTAACATTTTCAAAAAAAGAATTAATTGTTTTGGTCATTTTTTAATGATTAAGTTTAAACCTATTTTTCCAATCTTTTTTATGCTAAAGTCATTAAATTTTGGACTACCCTTGGAAAGGTAAATATAATGTGAAGTTTCAACTAAATTATTTAAAAATTTTGTCATTTGTAATTATTTAGTTTAAACAGAAGAATAAAAATCATACTTTTCATATGGTGTGAGGTTCCTCACTGTGTTGAAGACCGTACGGTGACCCCTAGATGCTTTGTTTTGGGTCGTTTTAACCTAGATATGGGATGTTTTCTCCTTGACATTTACCCCATTTCCTTTCTTTTTTATATTTTTAACCATATTTTTGATAATAGACAAAGAAATTGTATTTCAACACATAAATGGTCATTGGAAACAAAGCAAACCTATAAACAAAACACTTAAAACAAAGTTGGGCTGAAAACTGTTCCTACCTATTGAATACATTGATTCTGACATACCTAATACGTATATGTTATCGGGCTCTTGACAGCAATATATCGTAAAATATAAACCCGTGAGCCAGAATATGAAGCAAAGGGGCGAGTGAACGTAGCCAAAGAGCCCCAAGCTTCATATTCTGGCGAGCAAGGTGATATTTTCAATACATCAGCTGTCAAAAGCCCGATAACTTGTTTACCATCCTTTATTTTGCATTTTAGATGTTATTATTGAACTGAATTTTCAAATTCTCCGAAAGTTGCGCGGGAAATTCGACATACTTGCCATTCTCTTATCAGTCATTTGCAACCTGTGTTGAAAATGTCTATTCAACGTTGAGTAAATGCTGGTCAGTTATTTTCAACATAGATCAGTCTTTTACAACACAGGTAGCGTTTAGAAAGACTGGCCATTCCTGACTCCACACTGGAAAGACCTTTACAGCACCATTAAAGACTGAGATTGATTGAAGGGAGTTGGCTTATTTCTGATCAGACATTTTCAGTCAAAACTAATATTGAAAAAGACTCATCAGCGTTGAATCAACAGAGCTCAGTCATTCTCAACGTACGGTGTTCAGACGTATTAAGTCGTTTTAGCTGGGTCGTTTTAACCTGGATATGGGATGTTGTCTCCTTGACATTTACCCCATTTCCTTTCTTTTTTATATTTTTAGCCATATTTTTGATAATAGACAAAGAAATTGTATTTCAACACATATTAACTCCTTAAAGATATTTTAAAGTTGAATTACCAAAAATTGTAATAGTTTTGGTCATTTTCAAGGATTCAGTTTAACCAAAGACTAGCAATCTTACTTTTGCTATATGTCATTTAATTTTGGATTATGCAAGATATAAATGAATCTTAAATCAATATTCTTTTTTAATACAATATATAAGACAGAGATAAGGGGTAAAAACAAGAATGGTTGTCACATTTCAACATGCAAGAATAAGATTGATATATTAAGTTTGCTTAAATTTATTAAGCAGCTTATGAAAGTTTTTTCTTTCAACTACCAAACAAAACAAAAACTATTCAATTCGTCATAAGTTTTTACACGGTTATATTACTTTATATTTTTTATTTGCTTTATCAAGCGTACACAATATATATGTTAAATAACATATTTAAATAGTCTCTCAAATTATTCAAAGCACTATTGTTCGCTAGATACTAAAACATATATTTTTTTTCTCATTGACCGCTCCCGACATGTGCTGCTTCAATGACATATTTTAGCTGCGATCGATGTTGTTCAACAATTTTGTCAAGAATACCGCTTAAGTGCACGCTAGGGACCTTCTTGATCTCGCCTGAAGGGGATGAATATTGTTCAGCTCTTGTTGAAGACCCTCATTCGACATCAAGATGTAGACAGGAATAAAAGCCCTGTCCTTGATAAACTGGAGTTTTCTATGTATCGTGTGCGTTTTTGTCACATGTGCATTCACTTCATATCCTTTCATATTGTTCTATAATTATCGATTTCTTTGTCTTTTATTCGTTTAAAGTTATACATGTAATGATTAGTGTTGTGTAGGCGATTTATGGATATTTAAAAAGTCGAGGTCAACTGGACTCTTTATATAATATACGTTTTTTTCGAAAACTGATCAGTGTCACAGAGGCGATTTATGGATATTAGAATTGAATAATAGATATTAAGAAGTAATCCGAGTCAGCTGAACTCTTCATTTGATATACAGTGAGTAATAAAATTTACTAATCAGTGTCACAGGGGCGATTTATTGAGATTTGAATTATAGATATAAATAAATCGAATTATGGAGATTTGAATTAAAGATATCAATAAATCGAATTAAGGAGATTTGAATTTAAGATATTAATAAATCGAATTATGGAGATTTGAATTTTAGATATTAATAAATCGAATAATGGAGATTTGAATTATAGATATTAAGAAATGAATTATAGATATTAATAATTCGCACTATTATTAATATCTATAAAAAGTGATTTATAGATATCTATAAATCATTTATGAATATCTATAATTTATTTATAGATATCAATGAATAACGAATAAATTCCACACCGGCTTTCCATACAAATGATTTGAATTATATTTTTTTCGCAGCATAAGTTACACGAAACTTTCGCTTTTATGGTATTTGTGTCGATTTTTTTTCAAAGTTGCCATTGATATGCACATATAAAAAAATGCACAATGATAAAAATAAGCATAAGGTTCCACGGCACTTCACCAATACCGTCCTCCAAAGCATTGTATGTCAATTCAAAGTATTTATTTGTCATTTATAGCATTGAAGTTGTTTTTGTTTTGAATTGTCCGATATAGGGAGCATGTGTCGACATAAATTTTTATCCGACCTTGCATACTGGAATTACTGGAAGTAAAGGTAAAGGTAAGATATTACTGGCTTTGAAGATGAAGTTCGTCTTGTATTTTTATTTTTATTTAATTATCTTCATAACCCTTCATAATCCTTTTTACCAAAAGGTGTTTGTTTGTGAAAGATAACTGCAATGTAAACGTTTTTACATGCCAAAAGCTGTTAGTATTTTATTTCGAATATTCACAGCAAATTCGTAATTTGTAAACAATTTATGTCTTTGTGTACATAGTTTTTGTATATTTTGTTTTTGTTTTTTATAATAGTTTCTTTGTTATTCTGGTCAGAAAATGTTAGAATTGCTTTATTTTTTATTTTGCTTTACATGCTTCATGTTTTTATGAGAGATGAAACTTTAATAAGATATTGAATAACCGTTTGATTCTGAGGGGTCTACCATTTTTTTTATTTTTTGAATAGATATTCTGTCCTAAATAAAAGTGAAAATAAAAATTCTTGCAGACACTTTCTTGCAATCAGATTCTACGTAGAGTATAATAAAAAGAAAAAGATATTCATTCCCTTAAAAAAAATCTGACTCTAAAATGATTTGAATAAAAGATATTTTCGCTTCGATAAACAGATTTGCCAGAACTTATACGTTCTGCAATTTCTCATTTTGTTTTTGTTTTTTGTTTTTGTTTTTCTTTGCCAGGTGAGTTAAACACAGAAAATGGAGGAAGACAACATTAATAACATAAAGGGTTTAATTTTAGACATGTGCAACTTGAGGTCCTTAAAGTATTTAGTAGTATAATATTCAAATTTACACTCAATCTTATTCATAATTCATGACCTCAACATGATATGTATATATCACCAGTTTATTCTATCTCAGAATGCATTGCAATCTCAAGAGCACTTCAGTTATTTGCTTTTATGTAGTTGTCGGTCCTTGAAGTGCAGATGACATTTCCGGTATGGCAGACGCTAAGTTATTTTCTTTTGACGATTGACAATTTTCACAATCATTTGAGCATTATGATGTTTTAAAGCGTAATAGCATTTGATTTGAAAAATTTCAATCAAATATACAGCGATGGAAACGTTCAAAATTCCCAAAATAGCGCTCATCGTGTGAATCGTATGCGTTCATCGTGTAGATCGTTTCCGTGTAGCGTGTAAATCGTGTGCGCTCATCGTGTATCGTGTGTTGTGAAACATGTAACGTTCATTGCGTGTATCGTGTAGCGTCCGTTTACTCGTTTCATTTAAATTCCGAATTTATAGATAGGTTTACCAGTTTTTTGCAAAACACCGTTGCTGCTTATTTATTTTTTTTCAACTCGAAATATATTTTTTCTACAACCGCCGATTTTACAAGAAGAAAATAAAAATATTATCAGATTAAGTATCACGTCTGGCGATTTTTTGTCACATAAACATTTATTGTTTAGGAACGCAAACCTTTATATAAAGGGAATGCAAGGGTAAAAATAATGTTTTGTTTATACATACAAAACACCAAATTATAAATATTCATAATAACCATTTGAATGTTTGTTTACACATTAACTAGTTATCAACAAATATTTGAAGTAAATAACACCCCAAAGAGGCTGACATTTTGATTACTTTACTTGTCTCCCTTATCAGTACATTACCCACATTTCACAGCTGTTGTGACGTAGCAGCGACAATTCCTGTTTTTTCAATCAAATAATACACATAGAAATAATTAGAGAAGTAAAATGCTAATTTTCAATCTGAGATAATTTATATATTTATATATTTTGATGATATTGCAGGAAAATCAACACTATTGATAAAACATTACAGTTTACACAGTTGTGTATTGTATTTTTGTGTGGGAAAAGGGGGTACTGTTTGCCAATCATTTTGATAACCTCTAGAATAATTAATTATCCTATGATAAGGAATATTTGAATATTTTCATTTCATTCCTCACAAAAATGCATTTCATGTAGCTCTAATTTGAATTTGATAAAGTTTTAAATTCCCAGAGTTTAAATCAGATTTAGATTTAAAAGACAAAACATTATAAACTTGATATTTTCTAATATTAATTTTCAATAACTATTAATTTTCAATAACAAAAGCATTAAAATATAAAACATCAGTTTTATAAAATGAATATTTTATTTTATTTCACACTCTTCTTGAATTGAATTTTTAACTTGAAAAAAAACTGTCACCTATTATGAGGCTATATTTTTATTCAATTATGATTAACCTGATTAATGTGATATAGCAATAACTTTTTCTAAAAAATAACAACTCATTTAAAATCAAAATGTTTTATAGAAAAATTAGAAGAAATCTGATACAAATAATAATGATGACAGATAAACCTTTCACTCTGCAATATTGTTTCATTTTAATGTATAACTGTAAACAGTCGTTGATACGTCATCAACATACTTCCGGATAATATGATAATGAGCACCCCCAGTGTGTGAAAATTTGATAAGAAAACATCCTCTGTACCTTTAACTGTAACATAAATAAAGATAAGACATATGTATTAGGTTTACAAAAGACATTTTATATCACATATCAAAAAATATCTTTAGACCTTACATTCCCTTTAATTAACTTCCTGTACCAGATTAACCAGAGACATATTATTGAATTATATGTCTCTGGATTAACTTATTATATCTATGGTAAAATCATAGGAAGTTAAAGTATTGCAGATACCGGTATAATATAAAATATGGAAAACTGCTTATTCCTTTATATTTATGGTTAAATAATATGACGTTTTAGTATTGCAGACACCGGTATAATATAAAATAGAGAAAAGGTGCCCTATCTTTTATATTGATGGTTAAATTCTATCAAGTTTTAGTATTGCGGACATCACTATAATATAAAATAGAGAAAAAGTGCCACTATCGTTTATATTTATGGTTAAATTCTATTAAATTAAAGTATTTCAGATACCCGTATGGTATTAAATAGAGAAAAAGTGCCCTATCTTTTATATTTATGGTTAAATTCTGTCAAGTTTTAGTATTGCGGACACCGGTATAATATAAAATACAGAAAAAGTGACCTATCTTTAATATTTATGATTAAATTCTATCAAGTTGCAGTATTGCGGACACCGGTATAATATAAAATAGAGAAAAAGAGCCCTATCTTTTATATTTATTGTTAAATTCTATCAGTTATAGTATCGTTGATACCGGTGTATAATATAAAATAGAAAAAAAGTGTCCTTTCTTTTATATTTATTGTTAAATTCTATCAAGTTATAGTATTGCGGACACCAGTATAATATAAAATAGAGAAAAAATGTCTTTTCTTTTATTTTATGGTTACATTCTATCAAGTGGTCGTATTGCGGACACCAGTATAATACAAAACAGAGAAAATGTGCCCTTTCTTTTATGTTTATGGTTAAATTCTATCAAGTTGACACCGGTTTAATATAAAATAGGGAAAATGTGCCCTATCTTTTATATTTATGGTTAAATTTTATCAAGTTTTAGTATTGTGGACACCGGTTCAATTTAAAATAGAGAAAAAAGTGCCCTATCTTTTATATTTATGGTTAAATTTTATCAAGTTATATTATTGCGGACACCGGTATAATATAAAATAGAGAAAAAGTGCCCTATCTTTTATATTTATGCTTAAATTCTAACAAGTTTTAGTATTGCGGACACCGGTATAATATGAAATAAAGAAAAAGTGCCCTATCTTTCATATTTATGGTTAAATTCTATCAAGTTATAGTATAGCAGACGCCAGTTTAGTATAAAATAGAGAAAAAGTGCCCTTTCTTTTATATTTATGATTGAATTATATCAAGTTTTAGTATTGCGGACACCAGTATAATATAAAATAGAGAAAAATGTGCCCTTTCTTTTATATTTATGGTTAAATTATAGCAAGTTTTAGTATTGTGGATACTGGTATGAAATAAAAAAAAGAAAATGTGCCCTTTCTTATATATTTATGTTGAAATGTTAAGAAAATTTTAGTATGTGTAAATCTAATTTGAAAGTAATGTTCATTACTACGGTATATATTAGTATATATATCGGTAAATTATTTTTCGATTTAACATGGTTTACTTAATTTATTTATTTTTCTGACAAAATTACAACATTTTAAGCTTTTGTCGACCCTACTCTGATATTTTTACGGCAAAAGTTGAGACAGTTCCAGGGAGAAAGTTTGTTACACGCTATTTCATATGGAAAACCGACTACTAGTATTTTCTTTTGTCAAAATTAACATTGGTTTTATCTTTATGTTTCACATTGTAAATTACCATTTTATTTATACTGTGAAATTTAGAATATCTCGACTTTTATTGCACGCTGATATTTTTCATTTCTAGTTTGTTTCATGAAAATATAATAAGATTTTTCAACCGACACGTTACAGAGTACAGGTACACGATACACGGTACACGATACACGATTGAGAACTTTCTGTATCATTCATCGTGCAAATCGTGTGCGCTGAACGTGTGAACCGTGTGCGTTCATCGTGTGAATCGTGTGCGTGTGGTAGGGCATGTTGAACGTTTCCATCGCTGTACGCGCCAATATAATATTTCATGATTATGGAAACGTTTAAATTAAGGAAAAATATATCTTAATTTCAAGGTAAGACATTTTATCATTTATAGTAATTTCACCTTTAGTGAGTTCACTGGAAGTGTTGCTTGAACACAAATAATTCCATGTAAGTGTGTTACCGAATGCATTTGTTGGCTAACTTAGTAATTTCACGCCATTTTATGACAACTGCGTTTGCAGTTTTCCTGGCAAAGATTTAATTCATTTAATTTGACCCATGTTAATTTGAACATATCGTTTCTTATGTAGTTGGCTTTATTAAGAACAAAAGTAACTATTGAAAGTGAAAAGTGACAGTTGAATTAACAAACCGATCGATTGTAAGATATGACATTTTTTAATGATCGAGACGAAGTCATATTTAACAATCTTGAATAAAATTGTTGTGCATATATACAGCAGTTTCACTATTATTAAAATCGAAGGCTGTGTTTTACCTTTATAACATGCGACAGAATATTATGGCTTCGGAGCATCATTTACTAAGGACTAGAGTTCTCAGACTAGAACCTGTGATTACAACAAATAGCAATATCTTGAACAAAAATTTTTAACAAAATATACCATTGCATTCAATTTTTTAAAGCAAACAGCCGTTAATATATATCATAACTCTGAAAAAATGTTTGCAATGAAAATTTTACATTCTGTTTCATAGTCACGCCAGTGATGAAAGTTCGAGGTTGCCATGTCGGATGAATAATCACGCGAGAGTTCGACGTTATTTGACGAAAGATTTGTACAGCTTCAAATGAACTCTATTTATAGCTATTCAAAAACAAACATAAAATGTACAGTCTATTCATAGCTCTATTCAACAGCTCATTTTTTTACCACATTTCTACCATAAAGAGCGAGCTACGTTCGATTATGAAACATACCGTGTAACTTGTAGATAGTTTAGGTTTGACAGTTTATCAGAAAAAATCAGTACTTATTCCGACACAAGAAATACAATATATGGGATTTATTCTTAATTCCGTTGAAATGAAAGTAAAGTTGACAACTGAAAAAGCGTTGAAAATAAAGGAACAATTTAAATTCATTCATGCAAAGCTTTTTGCAATCGCGGAAAATCTGAAATTTCAATAAGAAACATTTCTGAAATGATAGGGAAAATGATTGTCCGTGAACAAGGGGTAGCTTATGCAAAACTTTTTCATCAAAGAATTGAAATTATGAAAAACGAACAACTGCGCTAAAAACCGTGGGAACTTTGATGCAATTTTAACAGTCATTACCTGCCAGACATTCAATGGTGGATATATAATTAAGAAACCAGTAAACAATTTGAAGTGCTTCCCGCCCCTTCTGTTATCATAAAGTCAGATGCATATTACGAAGACAACTATGGATAGTAGTGTATTGAAAAAATGTTCTATCTCTTCCTTGCTAAGGTGGCGCTCAATAATATTCCAATAGAAGCGGAGATTCAGTCAGAGTTCAAACTTCATTCTGTGTTTAGGCAATATCGATAACTACACGAGTGGCATCACTAATGATTAAATAAATTCTTAAAAAGCTGTACTTGAGCATTAGATGCATAAAATCGCGCCGATGATTCAAAATGGAACGAAAAATTTTGGAAGCGCATATCATGAACTTCAATTGTTTTCACGAAGTCGCTAATGAAATGATTCCGAAATTTTGTTTCAATCAATGCACGAAACCTTATTGGAATGGTGACATTAAAAACCGACATAACACGGACCAGATGTACGGATTTCATGGATTCTAAATGGATGGCCATGATGAAAGCAATTAGACTATGGTCATATCTGTTCACCACGCCGCAAGTGAACAATACATTGAGAAGTGCTTTATCCATATCAACGAAGCTTCATAATAGGATATTTGTTTCTTTAAATTGGTAATGCATACTAAAGCAGATCCAGCCATGTTTACAAGGAAACTGTTAATGGTGGAGCTTTAGATGATAAAGCCTATTTTCTTTCTATTGCATTTGCAAACTCCTTATCTGACCTACATAAATCCCGCTGTGACAGCAAATTCAACTCTGAGACTTAAACTGTTATTAAAACTAGTATGAACAAATATGTAAAGACAAAAATACTGAAATACCGAATTTGCATAGTAAACAATAAAGTTCGTCATGCTGTATGCGTGTTTCAAGGAGTAACCTCTCATCAGCAGCATTAGAATCAAATAGTATGGAAAGCCATAATCCAAAAGTAGTCAAAAAAGAAGTACTAATTACCAAACATATCGAAATAGGAGACCAAATCCAGTACTTAGGACATCTACCAAGTGCCATACACGGAATGAAGCCTCAGTATTCTTAAGGAGTTGAATTTTGATAAACAGCAAATTTCTATAAAATGCAAGGTAATTATTTCGTGTCAGACAAGTCTGACTATTGGGAAGGTGAATATCCTCGGGGACCTCTGGTCCACCAGCAGTGGATTCGGCCCAGTGGTTTCAAAATACTAAAATACCGAAGTTGCATAGTAAACAGTAAATTTCGTTATGCTGTACACGTGTTTTAAGGAGTAACCTCTCATCAGCAGCATTAGAATCAAATAGTATGGAAAGCCATGATCCAAAAGAAGTCAAAAAAGAAATACTCATTGCAAAACATATCGAAATAGGAGGCCAAATCCAATACTAATGACATCTACCGAGTGCCATACACGGAATGAAGCCTCAGTGTTTTTAAGGGTTTGAATTTTGATAAACAGTAAATTTCTTTAAAACGCAAGGTAATTTTTAGAGTCAGAGAAGTCTGGCTATTATGCTGGTGAATACCCTCGGGAACCTCTGGTCCGCCAGCAGTGGCATCGGCCCAATGGTTTCAAAATACTAAAATACCGAAGTTGCATAGTAAACAGTAAATTAATGTAACTCTTTAACTACACTAAGAGAGGATAAAACTCTTCCTTGTAGTGAAATCCAGGATCAAGAAAGTTTTCAGTATTGCAAAACAGATGAAATGACGTTTGTTTAATGGTAATTACAAAATTCCACAGGAACATTTAAAAATGGTGGAAACAGTATTATTAAATGTTTGACAATCTTTTCAAATTTGTTGTAAAAAGACAAATATCAGATGGCTGGAAACTTGGTTTGATTGTTCAAATATATACAATTAAGGTAGGGACAAATCGAAATCCTCATTGAAAGCAAACGACTGATTTGTTTGCTACCGTGCATGTTAAAGGTTTTGAACATTTCCTGCAAAACTGATTGAAAAACTATATACTTAAAGATGCTGAGTTCCACAATCCTAGCAGCAGGGATTTAAAACACAACTGGGATGCTTAGCATTATCACTCATTTTACATCAATCGGTGTTTCATAAACTAGAAATATCTAATAAAGTGTTTGTAGCTTCTCGACGGTGTGAAGATTGTGTACGATAAATGACAGTACAAAAATAGACACCCGTGGTTAAATCTGCTAAGATATAAATAACTGTCATGGTAATACTGAAAGTGGAGTAGTAATATATAAAAAAAAACAGTATCATTTTTATCCTTTTCTTGAGTTGTTCGTCAGTTCGGAGCATTATCTGGCATTCTTTACATATTGATCATTGACAATCTTTTGTCTAAGCCTGTGATAATACTGGTAAATTTAATGTGAAACGATGTTCACCAGATCTTGCTGATAATATTGTGTGTATCAGTAAATCTCCAGTTTAGTTACAAAGAATGCTAAATATCTGATAAGTATTCATAAAACTTGCGATACGAGTTTAATGATAATATATCTTGTATTTTCCAGTTTTCTCTGAATCGCAGAGAAAAACGTATGGAACGGAAATGACACGATTCCTTTACTTAACACTTAAACACATATAGAAAATATAGGTTAATATTGTTTTGTATAAAGTCAAATTTGCACATATTAAAAATAGGTTTATTCATATTCATATATTATTCTATAAAAGTTAATTCCCGTGGACTTTCTAGTTTTTCGTTGTGAAAAAGTTCCGTCGTGTGTTTGGGAATCGATATTTCTATTGAATACAATTGTGAATGAAAACTATTTTAAGTAAACTTTTGCCAGTTTCAGACGAACTGGTATCTTTTAAAATTATCTATTGACAACTGATTATATAAGATATATATTTAAGGGAAAAAGAAATGGTAACGTTGAGAAATATACTAACGTATGCATTTGTCAGCCTGTAATGTTTTGACCTTTGTTGGTACCGCTGAAGAGGGATAAATTGTCAAATATTCCAAATATATTACCAAAATTTTCTGCAAGTTTTTGTCAAGTTTTATTTCTGTCTAGTATTTTATCCTCGTTAATTTGGATTGAGTTTACGTTAAAACCAGTCCCTGTTTTTACTATCTATTTTCAATACTATAAGTGTACCTTTAAATGGACTTGTGCAAAACTACCGGTATGTACTAAAATAAAAACTGATTAGTCTTTTTGTGGGGCAACGAATGTAAGAACACTTAACAGGTAATGTTATATTTGTTGACGATCCCGCATCAGTGGAGTATAAGGACATGGGTGTAGTGTTGAATATCACTCAAACTGGTGCTAGGGGCCATCTTGAACCTGCCATGAGGTATGAGCATAGCTAATTGTTGAAAGCCTTATGTTGACTTAAAGATGAAGAACAACAATAAAATTAAATATTTTCAAAACAGAAAGATGATCTCCCTTATAAAATGCCTTAAAATGGGCTAACGAATTTCACTTATCAACAAGCCTGACCACATGTTGTTCAAAGCTCGCACTAATCATCCTTGATTATTGATACGCAATATTGCTTTTCAGAAGTACTTGTCTTAGATAAATCCCTCTAAATTTAAATCAATTGTGTCTGTAGCAGAAAATTTTGTTTCATTCACCTTGAATTTTTTACAGGGTGACGGCTTGAAATTTAAAATTAGCACTTTTAACTATTTCGGAGGACAAGGATAACAGGAGAACTTAATAAAGTAAGTGAGAACCGAACCGTCAATCCAAAAGCGAACAATCCAAGGACAATGGCAACACCAGAAACAAAAAAGGGAAAAAAACAGAGACAAAACATGGGTACGGCACAGAAAAGAAAAATGAAGACACACACACACAAAGATGAACAACACGGACCCAATAAAAAAAACCATGGGTGAGATCAGGGGCACCGGTAGAGTTAGCATCTCCTGATTCTTATAAGAGATCCGCCGTGTTGAACTTGTCAAATCCGGTAGTAAAGTCAAATCCGATAGAGGAAATATCAATTAAGCTTTAAAGGGAAATATCTGTTGTCATCTGGGAAACAGATATCCCACAGCATTCCACAAGATGGTGATGTCGACCGTAAAACTTCTGGAGGGATGACTTCAAGTTTTGGGTAACATACCCTTGTTGAAATAGCCTATTTGTGAGCAACCGGGCTCTATCAAGGAAGTCACTGTATCGAACACAGGTTCTTGAATATCGAATGAGCTGGGAGATGTAAACTCCATATGCCGGCGCTGTTGGGATGTTGCTACAAAGAAAAGGGAAGTTTACTATTGGAAAGGTGAAGTCATTGCGTTTGTCGTAGAGTTTAGTTTGAAGTCGCCCACTGTTGTCAATTTCAAGGTGAAGGTCAAGGAACGAGGCTGATGTAGAAGTGTCTGTGGTATCCTTAATTTCGAGCTCTTTTTAATAGATCAAATGAAGAAAATCACAAAAGCGAGAGTTCAGTTCAGTTTTATCATAAAACCGAATTTGTATTATTTTGTATATTAGTATATTTCGTATAATTTTTTGATAAACTATGAATAATGTAATTTGTTTCAGTTATCTGATCACGGGAGTCAAAAAAGGTTCGGTTAATCATAAAGCAGTTTTCTCATAATGGGATTCCATCATATATTTGATCATGGAAGTAAACTCTATGCACGTTATACGATGATCTAATCTAAGTGGAAGTAAAACTTTTAGCAGTCCAAAAACCTGCATTAACTGGTCGGAATGGTGGATTACATTGAAACATAGAAGTTGATATGCTTTTAAAAAATAATTATTTTAAAAATACAAAATACTTAAAACGCATAGTTAACTTTTGTAATGCTGTACAAGGAGTAACCTATGAAGATCATTTCTGCCTAACTTTCTAAGCGGTTTATAAAGAATGTTTTTTTTTATTACGGACGGATGAAGAAAGATACTATTACAGTTGTGTTATTATGTAACGACAAGGTCAATCTAGAAATATACATTATAACCGTAGTACATATATTTGCAATTCCGGTAACGTATTTATTTTTATACGTAAAAAATCAATGAATCAATACATTATGAGGAAATAACTTATTTATTAACACTGTTGAGCTAAAGATGGTTTATATTTAATCGATTTGTAATCATTTCACAGTTGATTCGATACTGTCGAGCGTGTAGTTTGTACAGTGACCTTTTTTTTTAAACAGAGCAAAAACACTGTTCCAAAAGCTGCTTAGTTTGGGATTTGTTCACCCTATATTAATGTCATCTCTCAAGAAATTATATGACCGTCACCATATGAAAGATATGACTTGTCAGTATCCCAAATGAAAGTGGACATTTTCAGCTAGATTCATGTCTTCCCGGATTTGACTACCGACTTTGACATTTTCCCGGATTGACTTACTACAGTGTGACGGATGCTGTTTACAGAGCAGCACATGCTTACCATTCCGGAGCACCTGATGTCACTCTCAGTTTCACTGGAGTTCACATTGTGAGTACCTTTGTTTTGAATGTTGTAATTTTTGTTTCTGTGCTTTGTATCTGTCTAACGTCATTGTTTTTTTAGTGTGTGTGTGTGTGTGTGTGTGTGTGTGTGTGTGTGTGTGTCTAACGTCATTATTTCTTGTGTTCTCGTTTTCGCCGTGTCTTTGGACTTCGATTTTTTTAAATTTCACTCCTTTGTTCCTTTGGTATTCTACTGCCGTTGTTTTGTAGCGCTTCGGGTTTTTTTTTTCGTCCATTGGATAGTTAAAAAATTGTCATATAGGAAAAATTATAAATGCACTTTGATTTTATTAATAGAAAAAAGAAGGGAAACGAGGAATGTGTGAAAGAGACAACGACTCAAAGGGGAGTAATAAAAACTCAAAGCCACCATAAGATCTTCAATGAACGGTGAGAAAACCCAACACCTAACGGTAGGTCGGAGTCGGCCCCTGAATAAAGAGTAATCAGGTTCAGCGAATAAACATCACCCTAGACTCCTATAGACATAAAGTAAACTAACTAGAAAGAAGACAAGACACACAGAGGCTTGATAAATTTCCTGACTTAGGACAGGCGCAAACCTGCTGCGGCGGGGTTAAACTAGTTTTACTGGGCCCAAACCTTCCCCCTACAGCCAATGTGATAAATAAAAAAAAACAATCGTAACAACAGTAAAATTCAGTTGGCAACAAGACTGAGTCAATTGTGAAAAATGGAACTGAGAGGACTAAATATACGGACATAAACATGAAATCACAAGAGACTACTAGCAGTTTACTGACATGCCAGCTCCAGACCCATTACCAACTGACAAAGTAAGTTATGTACCCCCAGTATACAGCGTCCACCAAGATCCCTTCCTGTGGGGAGTTTAGGATAATGATTTCATGCATAAACCGGAATACATAACCCGTGTCCATGCAATACAGACTTTAGAAATTTAGGATGTGTTTAGTTAAAATGCAAAGACCCTATCAAAAAATCAATGTTAATACCAAAGAAGGCCATACGTAATGACTTGACGATAATACCGTAATTATAACCCTAATGAATTAGACGATTGAAAGGTTTTATAAGTTTGTTGGGCGAGTTTAAGAATTTTTTACTCTTATGTATAACATTACCGTAAAATAAGGGATGTGAGATACCAGCCTTGATTAGATGTTCACAGGTTGCATTGTACTTATGAACTAAGTCTTTCTATTGATGATAAAATTTAGTAAAGGTTTTAACTAGTTTGTGATAACGAAAACCCTGATGTAATAGTTTTTCAGTTATGAAAAGATTCCGTTCATTAAAATCGCGACCGTTTTTACATACTCGAGCAAATCGAACAAGTGGAGATATGTAAACCCCATATGATGGCGCTAAAGGAACATTGCCATCCAAAAATGGATAATTAACTATGGGAAAAGAAAAATCGTCTCTTTTATCATAAATTTTAGTATTTAATTTACCATTCATTCTATCAAAATTGATGTCTAAGAACGGACAATGATGATTGTCAGAATTGGCTTTATTCAAAGTAAGTTCTTTAAGGTAGATGTCCTTATAATACGTATTGAAGTCGTCATTATTTAAAGTTAAAATATCATCCAAATATCGGAAAGTGTTGTTAAACTTTTCAATTAAATGCTGTTGGGTCTTTGCTGGTCATAAACTGAGATTCGTAGCAGTACAAGAAGAGGTCCGCTATAAGTGGTGCACAATTGGTACCCATAGGAATTCCTATGACCTGGCGATAAATACAGTTACCGAAACGAATGAATATATTGTCAAGTAAAAATTCAAGTGCTGAAATCATATCAAAACAAGTCCAATTAGTTGAATTCTTTTGTTTTGTATTACTAAAATGTGTTTTAAAGGAATTAGAACATATATATTCACAATCGGATTTTTTTAATGCCCATTGAATAAGACGTCTGAATTTTTCCTTTATAAGATCATGTGGTAAGTTAGTAAAGAGGATAGAGAAATCAAAACTTTCAAGGGATTCAAAATAGTTTGTTTTTATGTGGTATATATTTATTTCAATAGGTTTAGAAATCCAGTTTTCCTTCTTACTGGTATCCGCGATGATCGTTTCCACCTTCAATTATACAAGAGTTCCTACATCGAAAGTCGCGTATTAGCTGTTATGCCAACATAGAATTTAAGGAAAATAAATTGTTAAAAGTCTTGGAAATACAAAATTACTCAAATTGCATAATAAAAGCTAAGTTTTGTTATACTGTACAAGTGTTCAGGGCGTCACCTTCTCATCATCAGCATCAAAATAAATAATATGGAAAGTCGAAAAAGAGGCCAAAATTCAGTACCAAGGATATTTATCGAGTGCAGTACACGACATGGAGCCTTGGTATTTTAGGGGGTTTTAATTTTTATACTACCAGTCAATTTCTATAAAACAAAAGGCAAAATTTTCGTGTCAGACAATTAATAAAGGGAAAATAACACGAAAACTTTCAATGTTTAAGTCTGACTTTTGACTTGGTGAAAACCCTCGGGGACCTTTGAACTACCAGAGAGTGACATCGACCCGATGGTTTCAAAATGCAAAACTATTTACTGGTAACTTTTTTAAAACATACACGTGTTTTAAGGACATCTATCTATTGCATTTCACGGAATGACGCCTCGGTATTTTAAGGGGTGGAATTTTGATAGAAACAGAAATTTCTATAAAACACAATGTAAAATTTTCGTGTAGCCTAGTTTGACTACTGGGCTTGTTAATACCTTTGGTCCCACAGACAGTGGCATGGACTCAATGGTTTACAAAAACAAAAATACGAAATATCAAAATATTTTTTTCCAATTATTTCAGATTTGAATTTTTCAAATGACTTTTGCTGAAAATTCTTGTTCTATAATTTTTTTAGAATAAGCAAATTAATTCTTTATCATTTTACAAGATCTTCATTTTATATATAACAAAATATAGAAGTTACTGTTAATTTATTTTTTGCATTTGCACATTTCGACATCTTATGTCTCATCAGTGTAGATTAAACCAAAACATGAACCGGAAACATGTAAAAGCTGATAGAGAACAAATGGCAAAAAGGATCTAAATAGAAAAGTAAAAATTAGGCTAAAGACAGAGCTATGCATTTGGGAGATACTGCTTAGTTTTGAAAAAAAAATTTGTAAGTTTTAATTAAATCGGTTTTTGGATCAGCATCGAATTACTTACTACTGGGTTGGTAAATACCTTCGGCGACTAACAGTCCACCAGCAGAGGCATCGGGCCAGTGGTAATGAATAACAAAATAATGAAGTTTCTATTAATTCATTTTCTGCATATGCGCATTTCGACAACATGCTCTAACATTTATATATAAAAATATATGTTGTGCAATGGCCACAAATTAATGTAAATAAACAAAGTAAAAATGGCAAGGTAGGCCACAATTAAAAGGTAAAATTAAACAAAATATAAAAACTAAAAAACAGCTAAAATTTCCAAAATGGGTTAAAAGAAAAGCTAAAAACAGCTAAAATATTCAAAACGGGTTAAAAGAAAAGCTTTTCTTTTAACCCGTTTTGGATATTTTAGCTGTTTTTTAGTTTGTATATTTTGTTTTATTTTACCTTTTAATTGTGGCCTACCTTACCATTTTTACTTTGTTTATTAACATTCATATATCTCGTTTTACCCAGTATTACACTTGACCTACCCCTACAAACTACCCTTTTGCGTACATCGAGTGATGACTGCGTAGCAGAAACGTCTTACACCGTAGACACACTTCTGATGGAATTTCATGTGGTCATGTAAGTTAGAACTATTAGGGTTTTTAAATTACCAGTCAAGGATATTGGTATGCCACGACTCCTTGAAAATGTACTTTGTAATTATTGATTCGGAAGATATTGTTCGAAAATTATTCTGATTGAATAAATACTCAAGCTTACCTTTAACAAGACAAATGGGTATGAATCTGGCAATATGTTGATTGCTGTATGATTGGAATCCTCTTTACAACAAAATGTCAGTTCAAACATGTCGCTCTCCGGAACTAATCCTAAGTATTCCGTGATATACCCGCCAATGGATAGCTTGCCTTTAGCAAAACCTTTGCATTAAAAAGCGCAAAAATGAAAAGAAACATTTTGATAAGGATATGTTACACGATAGTTAATTTTAGATTTTAGTATATGTGATAGGAATACAGTCTGACCAAGATTACCTGTTGAAAAAATTTTCGGGTACTACTTGAAACTACAAAAATAGCTATAGTGTATAATAAACATTAAATAATGTCATGTTTTAAAGGTGTTTCAAGGATTAACCTCTCATTAGCAGCATTAGAATCAAATAATATGAAAATGGATAATCCAAATAATAGAATTCCAGGTACATTTGAAAAAAACTATAAATGTAAATACTTTTATTCAATGATATTCATTTGAAGTTCAATTGTAAAGTTTTAAAGTATCTGATTTGTTTAGTAATTGTAGTTTTATAGCCAAAAAACATCATTTTGGGCTGCATAATACACCTTAGGTAAAATTTTACCAGCGCATAAAATTCCACCATTAAGACTTCGCCACGCATAGAGAGATATTCCAATTTCCAGATGTCCAGATGTCTGTTGAGTAATTTCCGCATTAAAGTCTCTACGATATGTATGTGATACATCAACAAACCAAAGTTCAAGGCATGTATTTTTGTTAAAACTCTTGAAATTAAAACAAAACAGAAAAACTTTAAAGAAAAAAAAGTTAATATTAAAATGTCGCATTTGATACAAGTTTTGTTAAGCTGATGTGGAAAATGTTGATTTGTATTAACTAATATGTATAAAATGAACTTTAAAAATATCAACTTACCATCATTGCATCGATAGTCATCACTGAGTATGCAGAAATTTCCTTGCCAGTCAGAACCTGTTGTTGATGCCTCATCGTTATGCCGACAAAAGTTAAGCTGTATTGTTCTTTTGGTAAATGGTCCTAACATTCGGAGTGAGTCTATAAATGTATCGTTGTCCCATTTGTCATATAAAAGCACGGGATCAGTCATTTCCCAATGAAAGTCATGAAATCCTGGTGGAATATTAATTCGGAAAAAGTATTTATTCCAATTTTCTTCTTCCGGACAACCATACATACTTGAAGGAAGCGAATACTTACCTTGAGGCCAGGCCGAGGGAATTTTCGTATCTGTAATACAACAAAGAAATACACTTTTTACTAAAACCAGAAATGAACAAGACTAACATTTTACAGTCGGTTAGTTAACAATCAGAAAATAAACACAACAAAATTTATTGCAGCTAGATACTTCATAAACTTTTTGTCTTAGACAACAACAATTATATTTCTTGTGTTACGAGTTCCTATCGTTGTCCATATTTGTCTTTTGTCATTTTCTTGTTTTTGTCGTGCGGTTCCCTGGTGGATTGTGGCATGTGATTGTGGTTTACGGCCATTGTAGGTGTTTCCTGTTATCTTTCTTATATTAATTACGAACCTTTTGCCCAAACATTCAGGAGCGAGTGTGGAATATTTTAATTTCTATTTTAAAACTGAAGTTCCAAGAGGCAAAACTGAAAAAATAAAAGGCGCGGGAGAATGGTTTGTTTTCTTATATGCATTATCATACAAGATTCCGAGAATAGACTGTCGAGTTTTTAACCTTTTACCATGAAAATTCAAATTATGCTCAATCATTTGCTATTGGTAACATTTCCATACTCCTAGTATGTTTTCCAAGTCGCTGATTTTTAACTGTTCAATCAATTTTTATCTCTGCACTAGAAGATCTGAATTAGTATTTTTGGTATTTGCTAGAGGTGTAACGATACGACGATCAGTCGCGAGTATCGATCACAGGTGCTCATGAAACATGTAATGTATCGTATTGAAGTAGGAATCGTGATACCTGATTTAGTTTGGCAAATAACAATTGTAGTCTCTATAACTAAATAGTGTCATGAGCACGATATTCATCTTAGTAATAAAGTTATAATTAATGTTCAAATGATCTAATATATTTTTTGCAGAATCTTTCTTTTCAGATGAATGTCAGTTGTTGATTGTTGTCGGTTGTGCCAGGAACGTTGTAGAAGTCAAATAACTAAATATCGAAGTTACTGCGAATTTTAATTTCAAAGTGAATCAAGGATTGTTATGTTAAAGTCATTTTTTTTTCAAAACGAAAACTTAAACAAACATCACGTCAATTAGGAAAAATAATTTTAATTTTAAATGAGTTTAAAAAATGTCTTTGTGATTTTTGAAAATCACCCACAGCAAAATAGTGCATATTGGCTTGGGTCATTTAAATTCGTTTTGATAAATTTCATACAAGGTAAAATACAAAAAAATACCGAAGTTGCATAAAACAGTAAATTTCGATATACTGTACACGTGTTTCAAGGAGTAACCTCTCATCAGCAGCATTAATATCAAATAATATGGAAAGCCATAATCAAAAAGTAGCAAAAAAGAAGTACTCATTTCCAAAAATATCGAAATAGGAAGCCAACTCCAGTACAAAGGGCATCTACCGAGTGCCATACACGGAAAGAAGCCTCAGTATTTTTAAGGGGTTAGAATTTTGATTATAACTGTAAATTTCTATAAAACACAAGGTAATATTTTCATGTCAGACATGTCTGACTATTTGGCTTGTGAATACCCTCGGGGACCTCTGGTCCACCAACAGTGGCATCGGCCCAATGGTTCAAAATACAAAAAATACCGAAGTTGCATATAACAGTAAATTTCGATATGCTTTACATGTGTTTCAAGCAGTAACCTCTCATCAGCAGTATTAAAATCAAATAATATGGAAAGCCATAATCCAAAAGAAGCAAAAAAGAAGTACTCATTTCCAAAAACTGACATATAAAAAAAGTTTCACCAAAAGATATCGAAAAAAATTGTCTTGGATAGAAACTGTGAATATTTTAAAAGGATAACGGTGAAATGCAAATTAAATTTGCCGTTTCCAGTTTTCACCCCCAAAAAATTACAAAAACAGGATAACAGTAAACACCTATAATGCCCGGTAACTTCAATCACATGCCACAATTTATAAGCCAAAGAATTATGCCCCGAAATTGCACACAGGAGCAACAATAATGATCAGGTATTTTCTAACGTATTTGTGTGTCAGAGGTGGTGTTCACGAAAGTATCCTATGATTCGCCTTAAGACATATTTTATGACCAAGTTTAAGTTGGACTTAGGGCCATCTTACGACACTCTTAAGTTTTTTCTGGAAACTATCTCAGACACATCTTATGTTAAGACGTCCTAAATGTATCTTAAGTGTTATATTTTAATTCTTTTTATAAATATTTATGAAATATTGATCAAAGAAGAAAGCGTTTTATTAAACTGTAAACCACTTTTATCTATTAATGTATATATAATGAAGTGCACAATTTCAAGCCTAAATGTAAAATATTATGTAAAAGGCATTTGAATTTATATAACTGAGTTTAAATTTTCATCGATTCGTGAAAGACTGAGTTGAAGCTCTAAAATAGATTCATGTTTATTGATGCATACGTATTGATTTATGATCATCTTTCAGAAACTTATTGAACAAAAGGATAAAATTGAAGTTACGATTGAGATAAGATGATCTTAAGGATGGTCACTCGTCAGGTTTTAGAAACTGTCTCTGATTTTCGAAATCCTCTTATTTTATCCATAATGATGCATTAGAAAAATCTGATCACTGACCGCCAATTTTCTTTTCAAAATGTGGTTGTATACATCTTTAATCGACCTTTGACAAAATTCCATGAAATTCTTGATATTCCTTCATTACATATTGAAGGTTGATTGCCTAAATGCAAAGTGAATGAAAAGTCTAGAGAAGTTCTGTTTCCCGCCAAAATTTGAGGCGCTTAAATCTCAAAAACGATCAAACTGACCTATAAATATGTTTGCTTAAAATGATGTATGATCGATATTCTAATAAATAAAAGTATTAATTTTCAATCCTTGATATAATAAACTTGAGGAGTGACCATCCTTAAGACAACTAATTAGGTGTCCTAACCTTATGAAGAAAATTCTGAAATATCGCAATTAAGGAGAGCTTCGAGAACACGACTTAGGACAAAGACGCGTCATAAGATGGTTTTAAGACATGTCTTTTCCTACGATAGCTTCGAGAACACAATCCCTGGTGAAATGTTATTTTATTATAGTATATTTAATTACTACTAAATAAAGGTTAGGAGTAAATTGTTTGTTACCTCTCTTATAAAAAGTTGATGGTAGTACTTTAAAATTTTTATAATTTCATAATTTGCGAAACATAATTTTAAGGAATTTCAGGATATTTAAGCCTACCGCTGGCTTTTGCTAGTGCCGGGAAAAAATGTAGGTCAAAGTGTCATAATTTCTATCAGAAACCTAATGGCTGTCCGAAAGACGCATCTACTGACGAAAAATCATTCATTTATGTGTTCTAGTATTTCAGATCTGGCTTTAACAAAAACTCAAATCTGAGGCACTCATGCATGAAATGTAGGTCGAGGTAGGCCCATCTGTGGAAAAAATCTCATTTATCTATTATTTGTGATTCAAAAGATATATAAGGACGTCTAATGGAATAAAAAAGATAACAGGAAACACCTACAATGGCCGAAAAACATAGCCACATGCCAGAAAGTAAATAGGAACTGCACAAGAAAAAAAAAACCACAATAAAAATACAAAAGACAAACATAAACAACGATAGGAACTCGGGACAGCCGGACTTGGTACCGGCACTAGCAAAAGCCAGCGGTAGGGTTAAACCGGTTTATGGGTACCCAAACCTCCCCTTTCTCTGTCCCGTTTCCCTATCGTAGAATAAACATACGAATAAAACCCATACAGGTAGACTACTAACTCCATGACCACAATCTAGAAAAGAAAAATTGGGGGACAAAACGTAATTTTGAAAGATGGGGCAAAGAGTGCTCGCCGCTAAACTGCCGGCTAGCTCAAGGAGCCTAGTCCGCTGGTAAAACACTGTCGCACTACGGAAGGAAAATCAAATTCAAAACTCCCAATGGGTTTGAGAATCGTCATGTATTTCAGTAGACATCGGCAGTATCAGTGAGAGGCCAGTATGTGTGTAAAATCCTCAGGTCACTGGATCCCAAAGCTAATTCTACTCTGTTACGAATGGATGAATGGGTATAAGACATGTACAAGTCTATAAAGAAAGAAATTGCAATTTATATTTGTTTATTTATTCATATACAAATTCATTTAAGTTTATTACTGCTGAAGAAGTGAGTTAATATATATAGTTTACATAGTGTTTTGACTGTTTACATATAATTTTTAAAGCGTTGAAAATGATCCGCCTCCAGGTCAGTATTTTATGATAAAGGTCAGAATTCAACGGAATTGGTCAAATTGCTTTGAGGTCAATTTTCAACGTTGAAAAACGACCAATAGGTCAATTTTTAACGGGGTCAAAATTCAACCTTACACCGGTACCAAGTCCGGCTGTCCCGAGTTCCTATCGTTGTTTACGTTTGTCTTTTTTTTTTAATTTGTGTTTTTCCTTTGTAGTTCCCTAGCAGATTGTAGTATGTAATTATAATTTTCAGTCATTGTAGGTGTTTCTTGTTGTCCCTTTTATTCTATTTGCAAATTTAGAGTCATATATCACCGTATTGGTAGCATAAAATAATATCAGTTCACACCATGTTACAAGCTTTTGGCTACCCTTGAAATTCAGGGATAGCCAACGATGGCTTTTTTTTATAAAGAAAATACTAGCTATCATCTTTTTGTAATTGAACATTGGGCAAATTTTCGATGATTCTATTGAGGAAGAGCAACAGAGTTTTAAAATAATGGAAATGAAGTCCGCAAATAATTTATGGTATGACTAAAAAAGCTATCGGCAAAGGAGGGGTGATTTTGTTCAAATTATTTAGAAATCAATAATAGCTGAACAATGTTTTTTAGGAGGAACAATCCGATATGTCATCCTCACATATATATATATACAAGAAATACCCAAGTTTCATATAAACAGTAAATGTCGTTATGCTGTTTAAGGGTATTAAGGAGTAACCTCTCTTCAGCAGCATATATATGTTATATATTGAGCGTTTTCTTTTGATTATCAATGTCGAAAATCATTTAGCTATGAACACTGTTACCCGTTGCTTACCGCTGAGGGTAATATTGTTTATGTATCAATAAGCAGGGGGTAAGAGTGTTCATACTTGTCTGAGAATTAATAAAATATTGTCTTGTCTTAACTTATCAAAATATCATCTAGTAATAACACGATCTTTATTTTTTTTTCGAATATAAGTACCTAACTATTTGTTACTATTTCTTTTTTAAATACGAACAGAAATGACAACATGGTGTGTTTCTTTTACAAAAATCCAAAGTGGAATATAGCATGATAATCAGATTCAATGCTGTTGCAACATACATGGAAATGAAAGATTAGAAAATTTGAAATGGAATAAAAATTGACATTCAGTTTGGTATACATTAAAAAAAAAGAAAAACAAACAGACACAGTTTCCATCTTGTCATAATTGAACGCTTTTGTGAAAAAAAAAACACATTTTTAAACAACGGAAAAATATCTGCAATTTTTCGGATGAAGCATTTCAAAATGGAATCGACATAATTTTATCTTTTTTCTCTTGTCATACAGAAGCACCTGAAATGAATGTTAGATCTGTAGCTAGAACGCATAATAATCATTAAAAAAACTGAGACAAGGCATACTAAAGGGATCTTGAGATCAGAGGTTGGGAGATTGAGATTGCATTAAATTTTTACAGTTTTTTTTATATCCTTGTCTTCTAACAAAATTCCCAACTCTACAACCCTCCGGCCTCTAAGCCATTCATTATCATTTTGTTTTAAAAGTTGGATAAGTTGAAGCAAAGCGCCAGGATGAAGGGATATCTTTAATTCACTTGTGTTAATGCCACCAATGTTCTTAATATTTAGTTACTTCAAAACAATATAAATATATAGGGATAATTGTACTCTACCTAAATACTGGATCTTAGATAGAGATCATTGAATTGTGCCTTCACATCTAAATCCTAGACAGGGAAAATTGTACTGCATCTGTACATCTACAGATATAAGTGAGATAATTTTACTATACCTTTCATCTGAATCTTAAATTGAGATACTTGAAAAGTACTTTGAGATCTCAAACCTGGATAGAAATTATTGCACTGTTCCTTCACATCTCATTCTTAGATAGTGATAATTGTACTGTACTTTAAAATCTAAATCCTAGATAGAAATTAATGAACTGTACATTCACACATCAATCCACGATATTGTCCTGCACTTTTACTTCTAAATCTAAGAGATAATTGTACTCTTCTTTTACATCTGAGTCCTTGATAGAGATATTTCTACTGTACCTTCTCATCTAAATCCTTGATATTGCACATTTAGGGAGCTACCATTTGATTTCAGGGCAGGGCTTGGGCGAGAAAAATTGTTTATTTTCATGTTCATCTCTAACAAATCATTATAAGATCTTTCCTTAGCTGATTTTAGCTTTCTATTTAGATCATATTTGCGTATTTGATATCTATCAGGTTTAAACATCTTTGAGTTTATGGTCTTTAAAATGTTAAGATTTTATGTGCACTGATGGGACATAAGTTGTCAAAATGGCCATATGCAGAAACTAAATTTACAGTGACTTCGGTATTTTGTTGTACGTTTCCAACAAATGTCAGATTTTTCACTTGTATCTACCCCCCAAAAAAATCTATTAAAATAAATTAGATTATTTATTTTCATGACAAGTAGGATAAGAATATTTATTTTCACTGGTACCAAGATTTAGCTATTTATTTACAAAATGACCTAAACCTCCCAGTACATCTAATCCTATATATAGATAATTTTATTGCACTTTTTCATCTGAATCCTTCACAGGGAAATTGTACTGTACCTCCACATCTAGGGGCTAGATAGAGAACATTGTGCTGAATATTAATATCTATATTCTTCATATAGATATTTGTAATGTACCTCAATATCTGAATCCTAGACATAAATGATTGCATTTTACCTTCAAATCTAACTTCTAGATAGAGACAATTGTACTGAACTTTTACATATGAATCCTAGATAAAGGTACATTGTACTCTACCATTACATGTGCATTATTGTACTGTACCTTAAAGCTATATGAGATGAGTATTTTCGAATTTTTGTTTTCAGTGACATTTAACATGTCAAGTCGTAATTTTCAATAATTGAGAATGTTTAGCCAATTGCCTGTTTTTAAATACCAGTTGACAATTAAATAAAATATGCTATGAATTAAATTTTTTGCTACAGCAAAAATCAATTCTCGTAATAAGTCGGATGCCTTTTCATGCATCACAAAATTGATTATACTTACAACTAGTCGGAGTCCGTGTATGACCTATAAATAGAGAGTTAACGGGTAAATGAAATAAAAGGGATAACAGGAAACACCTACAATGGCTGAAAATTATAATTACATGCCACAATCTGCTAGGGAACTACACAGGAAAAACACAAATCAGACAAAAGACAAACGTAAACAACGATAGTAATTCGGGGCAGCCGGACTTCGTACCGGTACTAGCAAAAGCCAGCGGTAGGGCTAAACCGGTTTATGGGTACCCAAACCTCCCCTTTATCTGTCCCGTTTCCCTATAGTTAAGCAAACATACGAATAAAACCCAATACAGGTAGACTACTAACTCCATGACCACAATCTTGAAAGGAGAGAATATGACAATACGTAATTTTGAAAGATGGGTCAAGGAGTGCTCGCCGCTAAACTGCCGGCTAGCTAAAGGAGCCTAGTCTGCTGGTAAAACACTGCCGCACTACGGAAGAAAAATCAAACTCAAAACTTCCCGCAGGATTTGGTCAAGAATCATCATATATTTCAGTATACATCGACAGTATCAGTGAGAGGCCAGTATGTATTTAAAATTTTGAGGTCACTAGATCTCAAAGCTAATTAAACGGATGCCAGCAGAGTATCTTGTCAATATCCCCTATTACGTAAAGAATATAAGTTACGTCCCAGCTTTTTCTGAATTTTTAATCAGTTTCTGGCATTTTTAACAATATTACAGTAAAAACGAGGATTAGAAATGCCCTTACTAATAAGCTGTTTGCGAGTAACGCCATATTCATATATTAAATATTCCTATCTGTTATAAAACTTCTTAAAGGTATTCAACAACTTATGAAATCTGTGACCCTGTTGTAAAAGTTTGGCTGTGATATTAAGGTTACGTTCATTAAAATCGTCAAGAGTAGAACAAACACGCGCGAATCGTACAAGTTGAGAAATGTACACCCCGTAAGATGAAGCTTGCGGGATGTCGCCGTCAAGAAAAGGGAAATTAGTTATAGTGAAAACAAAATCATCCCTTTTATCATATATTTTAGTTTTTATTTTACCAGCGGCAATAATAATGGTTAGATCCAGAAAAGGGCAGTATTTGGAATCATTGTTGGCTTTATTTAATTTCAGTTCTTGTGGTTAAATAGTGTCTACATAATCTAAAAACTGGGGATTGTCAATAGTACCGATATCGTCAATATACCCGCTGTTATCATTGAAAATAGAAATAAGATTATCACTGTTTGGCATGGTTCCATTTTCAAGTTTTTTCATGAAGTTTCTTTCGTAACAGAACAGAAAAAATCTGCAATGAGAGGTGCACAATTTGGTCTTAGGTAAACCCAAGGGAATACCTAAGACCTGTTGATAAATATTGTTGCCAAAACGAACAAAAATTTTCTCCAGCAAAAGATTGAGTGCATTTATCATATCATCACATGTCCAGGAACAATAATTATTATATATAATATTAGAAAAGAATCCTTGCTTTTTGTCAGAACAAATGAACTGCAGACCAGAAAATTTAAAAGACCATTTAATAAGTTGTCCCAATTTTGATTTAATCAGCTTATGTGGAAGGGTAGTATAAAGTGTGGAAAAATCATAAGTGTCGATGGATGAGACTGGTCTTTTAATAGATTGTAGTTTTTCCTAAACTTCAATTGAATTTTTTACACTCCAGAAGTAATTTACACCAGAGTTTTGATAAGTTTTTTCACAGTATTTAATAACCAATTCCTTTATACAAGTAAGTGAACTAGTTAAATGGATGGATAAATTAGTAGTAGAACACTTACTAGAAGCCGAAATAAAACGATGTGTGAAGCTTAGGGAATCCAGTACATGGTAGGCAAGGTGTTATCTTTAGGTGGAACTTTAAGCATATCTGTTTCCTTATAATGTTGTTTGGTTAACGTTTTTTCGTCCCAATTGGTACGTATAAAAGTTGTTGACTTGTCCAGTTATATTGTTCGACATCGATATAATATTTCTTTCAAACGATAGCAACGTTGTGGGAGGCCTTGTCAACAGGTACAAAAACAAATTTGTGACCAAGTTCCCTCAATTATGACTTAATTCTTTTTACAAGCAGCTTAGGAGGTGACTCGATATAATTATCTTTATAAAAATCTATTCTGTTGGTGACCTTTGTTATAATTTTATATTTAAACAAATTCAGAGCATGTTGGTATGCACTTTCTCGTTTGCACCATTTTTTACAATAATTAGTAACTGCATCTTTGATTATATCAAAACAAGTTTGCCAGTTTATTTTAGAAGGTGGGCGATAATTAGGCCCTTTTCGAAAGAATTGTCGAACTTCTTTATCTTCAATGATGTTTAGATTCCCCGTTAATATATGTCCGCAAGGGTCATAGCGATATGGCGAAGTGGAACATTTTCAGCTGCTAGGGTAGTTTTTCTCGAAATCAGCATCACAGGTAATAGAAGAGTAATTTAAAAAAAATGTTTCTAGTAGGTTTTTATAAGAAAAAGAAACGACAGGCATGTCCTGGTTGTCAAAATAGACGGGTACAAGTTTTTGAATATCCGGGTCTTGAAAAATGCCTGCAATATCGATAAGGTCAATTCCTTTATTAATATATTTAATCTTCAAAAATTGTTTAACGTGTTCATCTGGCTTGTCTATTCTCGGATAAAGTCTATGAAAACAGAAGGCATCAATAATTTTCGAACATTCATAGATAGGACTATTTACAGACATGGTATCACACTCCAAAGAGATTTTATAAAGTTGTGTTATAGAAATTATATATGTAATAAGTAGGTATGTATTGTTTAAATTACAAACAAAAATACAACACATAAAAGTCGTATGATCCTTATAGTGTTGTCTTTTGATTATTTCATTGAAAAACATTTATTGAATATTTGGAATCGACTTAAATGATTTTAAAAAGTACACATGCACATTGTTGATGTCGACTTTATATAGTGTCTCGTTAATTTCTGGTATTAGTGTCGAATATTAATCATTTTTCCATTATTGTTCTAAATCGCATGTGGAAGTAATTTAATAATCGACATTATGAAGTATTTTTGATGTTTCATGCAATAATCAGTCCCTTTTATTATTTTCTAAACCAATGTGTTTTTTAAGCTTCCAAAAAATTGATGAAATACAGATCATTTTTCATTTGAACCCAAGATATAGATAATTGTACTGTTTCTTTACATCTATAGTATCTTTACATTTGAAACTTAGATAAAGATAATTGTTCTGCACCTTCACATCTGACTTTGTGATAAAAATAATTATTCTGTACCTCTACCTCGAAATCTTAGAGATGACTGTACTGTCCATTCAGATGTAAATCCTTTATACAGATAATTGTATTATACCTTCGAATCTGTATCCTAGATAAAGTAATTATACTGAAACTTTACATCTGAATCCTGAATACAAATAATTATACTACCCTTTTAAATCTGAATCCTAGATATCATACTTGAATTGTGCCCATATATGGGAGTCCTAGAAAGAAATGATTTCACTCTACCTTTAAATCTGAATCCTAGATAGGGATAATCGTACTGTACCTTCACATCTGAATCCTGTGTAGGGATCTTCGCATTTACAAATGCATGTGTTCTTGTCAAGTGTCCCTCCGTTGATGCATTTCACACCAGGGCATTCTACATATAGAAAATATAACAAATTAATTCATCAGCATATGGTGAATTTTTGGAACAGTTCTTACGTCAACAAATGTACAAGCCTTACTAAAGAAAGTTGTATTTTTTTCTCTAGTAATTTTTGATTGCCTAAAGTTTGAATTAATCTCCTCCTTTCGTATGATAATACATGATACTTAAAACCTTTCGGAATATGACAGACATATATTTCTTTAATATTTCAGTTTCCCACAACCAACGAATATATGAAGCAATGGTCTACTTGAGATGTAGGATAACGAATTATTTTGTGAAAACGGCTAATTTCAGTAACTACAAATAAAGTGGAGCCATGCAAGTTTGTACAACATCTCTTGATCCTGTTTAAAAATAAAATAAAACTCAATATGACAAGGAACTTCTTATTCATCAACAACCAAATTATCTTAACTAATACATATAACAATCAAACATTCAGTGTTCCTGAAGACAGAAACGTTTCCATAACAAAATGTAAACTATTTCGATAAAGAGTAAACAAGAAATTCATAGCCGTAAGCATAAAGTACTGTTTATTGGCCGGTTTTTGCCTTGTTTTATCAAAAAGTAAGTAATACCCAATGTTTATATGTGTTATGGTCTCATGTTCATTTACTCCATATCCTTTCATAAAACATTTGCAATAACACTATAAAACGTTTAGGTAATATGTCAAGTCCAGGATGCAGTTCGGTGAATGTGGTGTTTACTTCATTCCTTCTCCAAAACATGTTTAACTTAATCCGTGACTGATCGTCAATCTATGGAAAATAAGTTAACAAACAACAGACTTCAGACCTGTCATCAGCAAATAATCATTATGACGTAATGTTTCCCAAAATTCGATTTCCCATTAAAAGTTTAACCGCTATTGTAAATTTGTCCTTATATTCTTCCAATTTTTTTTTATTTCTCTTTTCAACTTTTATATTTATTGTATTTTCATATGTTATTACGTCAAAGATCACTATGCTCCGTGTATATCGTCACTACCATTTCCAATCAAAAACAAGTTATGCGTGAACTCCGGGCTGATGATTTTGAACCAAGCCCCCTGCTTCCTCTTGTTGTACTTGCTCATTCAATTACAGTTCAGCTGAACACATGATAACTGGTGACTTCGCTATCTAAGGAATACAGTAATCAACCTGTGTGACGGGTGCCACGCGTGGAGCATATCATGCGTACTCATGAACACCTGATGATACTCCCGGTTTTCAGTGGGAGTTCACACTGTCAGTTGCTCTAGTCTTTTGTGTTGTCTTGTATAGCACTTTTGCAATCTTTTAATTTTGTCTTCGTTGCTATGTTTGTGATACCAATTTGTCCTTGTTATTGTCCGACCACTTATTATACTCACATAAGCTTATCAAACTTTTACTTTGGTACTGTTTTAGGGTTAGAAAATACACGTAGCGTTGATTTTAATTGGTTTTGTCTAAGGGTTAGGAAAAGACAATTACCAATCAGTCATCAAACAGATCTGTCAATACTATTTTCTAGCTGGCTGTATGATGATTGCCATGCGTGGAGCAGATCATGCTTACCCTTCCGGAACACCTGATGATACCTCATTTTTCATAGGGGTTCACACTGCTAGTGCTTTAATTGTGTGGCATTCTTGTTCATTTTTTTTGTTTTGTCTTTGTCATACTGTCTCAATTCGTGACTTTGGATTTATAATTTTAGAATATCCCCTTTCCTCGTTCTTGCTTTGGTAAACGTTTGCCGATGTACTTTGACAACAAAAAACTAGGAGATAGCCTTTCAAAAAGTCACAAAGTTCGTGAAATGCAGTGCATCAAATGGGAGTACAAATTAAAATTTTAAATTGTTGCTACTGAGGAATATTCTAGGAAGAGGGCAGAGCAAAAGGAGGGTGTTGAGACGATATCCGATCGAGTCGGATGTAGAAAGTTTGTATTTGCCAATGGTATTCGGAGCTTCTTAATATAAGTAAGGACCAGAGATACCGGTATAAGAGGCCCAAGCAATGTTTTTTCTCGAATTTGGGTAAAAGGAATCACACACACCTGTATTATAGATCCCTAGAAAGAGGAGACCATGTCCCATCGAAATAACAATGGGGTAGCGATAGACTTTGGTCACAATTTATTTAACATTGATTAAATTAAAGCTTGAATTCGATATTGAGCTTTTCTTGTTCAAAATCAAACAAAACCTCGACAAAATAAATCATGTTTTGGTAGGACTTAAACACCTACTTGGCATATAACTTATAAATTTACAGCGAAATGTTGTTGTAAATATCAAAACATCTACACATATATGACAATTTACAATCGGGAAATATACAATTTTGAATAAATTGAAGTGATTTGAAATAACTTGTTTCATTAAGAACATATGGAACAGAGTTATCTAGCTTTGTACGATTTCAAGTTTACCAAGCATAATCATTGCAGATAAACTTAAAACTTGGACGTTTTTATACAAATTTAGTGTTTCTTGTTCTTTTATTTATTTCTCTGTAACGATGGACATTTCACTCCCTGTTTTTGATACATATGTACATTAGGTAGTTGTATTTCCGTTCAAATTAAAATGTTTTGAAAACTGAGTGTAGAAAATTTGCAATCAATGAAAATGTCTTTAATTTAGGTTGCTATTTTTTTCCAAAACTACCTCCAACAAGTTAAAAGAATCAATGAATAATAACTTGCAATCTAGGTTTAAAATAAATATTTCTGGTCCGGACTTTTACATAAATAGCTTTTACCAGCATATGAGAAATCCCTACTAATTTCTACAAAACCGTTTCCACATGGTTCCCCATACACATTAGACATCAAAGAAATCGTAACCACGGGAACTTTCTACGACAGCTGAAAATGGATAGTTGTACTTGCCTTTAAAACAAACATTAGCCGTGTTTGATTCCGTTAACCCAAACCTCAAGTTTTTGACAGTGGGCACCCTATTATGTCTTTGAAGATCGTAAAAATTCAAGCCGAACTCCAACAGCTTCTAACAATATATTGTCCGTGTGGTAGAAATGGTATTTAAACTGCTTCGTTAAGGAGATGAGAGTTGACAGTTCACACGGCAACCCTACGTATATCCCAACTACAATAAAGGCACGAGATTATCAAAACCACAATTCTGTGTTAGAATCAATGTCGATGATGAAAATAGTCAACTCCCTTGCATTTACTTGGTAACTTTAAATAATTCTATGCAATTAGAGATTAATTTCTGCGTTGAAAACGGAGATTGCAAATATATCATAGTAACGTGTCAAATTGAGTCAAACAAGAAGTACACTGACAAGGACGCAACAAAGAAGTAAGAATTTTCTATCTAAAAATTTTTTTGTTGAATATAGATGTAGAGCTTTTCTTTGAAAACAAACGGTGTGCGGGTTTTAGCTTACATTTTTATAATTTTTATAAGGGCTAATTCAGTTAAACAACCTTTAATTTCAGATTCCGCTGCATGTACATAGACGATGCACCCTCTCTAAATAATACCAGAGAATAATAATGATAGTGTGACGGGTGTCGTTAGCAGGGCAGGACATGCTAACCCTTACGGAGCACCTGTTGTCACTCCCGGTTTTCATTTCAGTTCACTCTATTAGTGCTTAAGTTCTTAATATCGTCTTTTAATTTCCCTGCCTTGTGGCTGTCTCAAGTCTTTGTTTTTCCATATTGCTGTTTTTGCCATGTCTTTGAAAGATATGACGCGGGAGTATCCCAAATAGAGTGGACATTTTCAGCTAGATTCACGTCTTCCCGGATTTGATTACAGACGTTGAGATCTTCCCGGATTAAATCACTCACAATATGACGGGTGCTGTTAACAATACAGGAGATGCTTAACCTTCGGGAGCACCTGATGTCACTCTCAGTTTCACTGGAGTTCACACTGTGAGTGCCTTTGTTATGAATGTTGTAATTTCTATTTCTGTGCTTGATATCTGTCTAACGTCATTGTTTTCGGTGTCTAACGTCATTGTTTTCTGTGTTCTCGTTTTGGCCGTGTCTTTGGACTTCGATTTTTGTAAATTTCACTCCTTTGTTCTTCGGTATTCTACTGTCGTTGTTTTGAACATTGATTTTTGTTATTATTAATCCCCTTGTTCCTTCTGTATACTACTGCCGTTATTTGATAGATCATATACGAGGGTTGTCCCTAAAGTTTTTGGACAGTCTCCGAAAAAAAAGGATAGATATGTCGAAATATAATGAAACAAGACTAAAAATACTTAACATGATCTAATGAGTCAATCTACAAAATTTTATCAGATTATAAGTTTTTTCAATTACATTTCCATCATTTTAAATACTATAACAACTTTCAAGCGGAGCTTCGACACACGTAAAAATTACGTCAATGTTAATTTTCTCGTTACAGTCTCCATTCAACTCAACACTTTTTTTGCATCTTTTTAATCAGTTATCGAATATTTTCTCATATTGTTCACTATTCATACGTAAACTTTTGTTCATCATTGCAAACCTAGGAGGGGGTAAGTCGTCAAACTTTTTCGCACGAAGAAATGATTTGATATATGGATATCCGGCAAAGTCCATTGGTGCTAGGTCTGGGCTATACAGAGGGTGTTTGAAACACTGAAATCAAAGTAAATCGATCTCAACTTTAATTTTGTGCGATTAAATCGCAGGGGCGTTGTCCTGATGTAGGATAAAACTGTCCAAATTAGCAGTCAAATGTTGTCGTTTCTTTCTATAGGTATTTTTCCGATGTTCACACAAACTTTATAACTGCTCTCTGCTCCACATTTGCCAAAAACGTTTCACTTTTCAGAAATGCTGTTCCGGTCTTACGATGTTCGAAGCCCGACATTTCTGCCATATCAAGACATAAATTTTTGAAATTTGGCAGGTATAAAGTCATGACTTTCATCTACTCCATAGTATAATTGTCTAGACATTTTCGTGTGATTTTTTTTAGAAAACATGACAAATTTAAAAACGGCATTATGCGCGTTACAAGGTATTTTTGTTTAGCTCCGGGTCCCTTTCTCTGTTTCAAATATGAAGTCATTATTTCCATACCAAAAGAAAAATTACGGGATAACATATATATAGTATGTAGATTTTTGTTGTAGATTGCAAATACCAGAAAAAAAAATAGACATAAGACGTTGTTTTTGTTTTTATTAGTACTTGTCCTAAAACTTTTGGGACAACCCTCGTATAAGGTTTATAAAAATTGATGGAAAACAAATTAACAAAAAAATCAATAACTGAATAGGATTTTTTTTTGTTTGAAAATACAATAATACCCAAGTTACATTAATTAACGGCAAATCTTATTATGTGACAACGGGAATAACAGTTAACATCTACAATGGCTGAAGATTACAGTCACATGCCAAAATCTGCCATGAAGCTACACAGGAAAAACACAACCAAGACAAAGGGCAAACATAAACAACGATAGCAACTCGGGATAGCCGGACTTGGCATCGACACTAGCAAAAGCCAGCAGTAGGGTTAAACCGGTTTATGGGTACCCAAATCCCCTTTATCTGTCCCGTTCGCTATAGTATAATTAACATACGAATAAACCCCAATACAGGTAGTTTACTAACTCCATGACCACAATCTTGAGAGAAGAGAAAATGACAATACGTAATTTGAAAGATTGGTCAAGGGGTGTTTTTGTTATGTTTTATAGGTGTTTCAAGGAGTAATTTCCTATAAGCCGCATTGGAATCAAAAAATATAGAATGCCATAATCCAAAAATAGTCTAAAAGACGTTTTCATTACCAAAAGTCCTAAAATGACCGTTTTGGTATGTTCAGAAATACAAAAAAATTATCATTACCTGGTTGTCTGTCAGATGGTGTAATGAATGCCAACGTCCATGGCACGAAATAAAGCCAAACGAGAAAAAATGAACACATTTCTTTTTTTCTTTTTCTACGTCCTTCTAACGTACATATCAAATAATATATGTATGTGAATATCAATGCTTTGATACAAACTGAAATACTGTATGCTGGTTTATACAACTGTATATGATTGGTTGTAGTTGAATATGTTAACGCCTTCCAAAACATTTTCAACAAGTAGGAGCATAGTCATATTTATTGTTACGTTGTTATTGTTTTCCTCCAATGGCTAAAGAATTTTTTTTTAAATAAGGGAAAAAAATATAGTAATAAGTTTGACTTTATGTCTTCACTCTTTGTTTTAGAGGCTTAATAAATAAAACAACATCCAAAACATGCAGAAATTTTCAGTTTAGTGTTAAGATAATGATGTAAGAATGTTCAGAATTATATATGCATGCTTCTGAATGTTTATAATAGGAGATATTGCATGAAATGTCACTTTCGAAATAAATATGGGGAAATTTAAATGTCTGCATCGTTCTTGATATTAAAGATATGAAATTGCTCAAACTTGAAGCACATCAGACTATTTTCTTACTACTATATTTGCATTTACATTTAAATTTTTCAAGTAAAACAATTATCTCAAAGTTCTACCTATCCTGGTATTATAAAAGTCGTTTCTAGATGTAGTGCTACCTGGCGATATATTGATTAGGTTATCAAAAGGATATAAACAAATGATAGCAATATTAATTCTTAAATCAGTATCACTGTTCATTTATTACAGGCTAAGCTAAATAAAAGTGGTCCAAATAGATTGCAACAAATATTTTTTTGTAATTAATTTGTCATTACATTTATGTTGACAATGTCATTTGTTTGTGAATTTTACAACGTAAAGGCATATCACTTATCTGCGAAATCATTGGTAAAAGAATGTACGGACTACCGAAAGGATTTGATATTTGGTGTATTGTTATTATAAATGTTTGAACTAAAATGTCTGATGTATTTAATTGAAGAGCACACTATATGAATTGATAAATATAAACATATCCTTTGATGTTTATGTCTAGATTGCAAACGTTGAAAGTCATGAACCTATTATTTAATCATGCCAATCTTATTGTTACTAAATATATCAGAAAATGGTGTTTTAGAGTGACTCATCACCAGAAAAATAATGTTACGTAGAAAGATGCATCGTACTTATGCATATCACTGACGATGACCTGTCAAGACTCTTGAGTTTGTGAAGGCAGGATGTGTTTGGTTGTTTTTTTTTCAACAGCTATGAAATATCTGATGATTTTTTCCCAACCCTTTCGGGAATTTTTTAGTTTTATTTTTTTATGTATTAATTAAACATTACTTAACAGTAGGTGAGAATCACTTATTTATCGCACGAGGAAATAAAATAAATATAAGCTTTTGTTAAAATTGATGCATTTTGTTAATTTGAAATGAAGGCTGTACACATTCATCCAATTCCAAAATATATATAAAAGGATGTAATACACTTCATACTTGAAAAAGGAAAACAAATATAAGATGAAAATATATTGACGACAAGCTTGATAAAGTAACATACGTTGTAAACAACCTAAACAATATATAAAGACAATAAGTGTAGACACAGCCTTTTTCGCTTTTTACAATGTAAGTATCTGGTGATAGGCATTGAAATAAATTAAGTGTAAAAAAAACCACAAAACTCAAAAATAAAGGTCAAGGTTAAATGAATCTGTCAGAGGGACATAAACCTGCCTAGATTAAGCATCAGGTCAAATTTTTGGAGACTAAATGTAACAGCTGCTGAGAAATGGTCATAAAAGTAAAACAATAGTAAAAATCACTGAACCTTGAAATTTAAGTCAAGATAAAATGACAGGTGTAAGACTGACATGTACCCACCCAGATGTAACTATAAACCTATTATGGAGACTATGGTGTTTCAATTGCTGAGAAATTCACATGGACGTAACAAATTATCTAAGTCAGTGAACCATGAAACCGATGTCAAGGTAACCTTCCAGTTGTTCCAGATGATATGCATCAACTTAAACGTCAAATGTTATGAGTATTGGTGTTATATTTGTCAAGATATAATAAGATAAACAAAGTCACTGAATCGTGAAATTAAGGTCAAGGTTAACTGACGTGATTAAATTGTTGTGAAATGGGCATGAAGGGTCAAAATTAACAAAGTCATTGAACTATGAGAATAAGGTCAAGGCTACTTGAAGATATGTCAAACTGACATGCCAAACCAAGGTGTAACAGTAAACCTAATATGATTGGTCTATGTCTTACAATTGCTGAGAAATGGACATGACTGAAAAGAAATAACAAAGTCACTGAACCATGAAAATAAGGTCAAGGTACTCAACAGGAATCAGACTGGAATGTACTAAGTAAAAATGTAATAATAAACCTAATATGGAGACTGTGAAATGGATATGAACGTAAAATATTTACAAACCATGAAATTAAGGTCAAGGTTACTTAACAGGTGTCAGACTGGAACCACCTAAAATGTAACAAGTAACCTAATATGAAGAGTATATATGTTACAATTGGAGAAAAATGGACATGAATATAAGAAATTTACAAAGTCACTGAACCACGAAAGTTAGGTGAAGCCCACATGACAGGTGTCAGACTGGCATATAAACACCTAGGTGTACAATACACAAAATATGGTGTCAATATAGATGATATATATTTTGCCGATGGTCATTTCGATAACTCATCAGCACAGATAAAAATCAACATTTGGAAGACCAATTATTTAAACATCTGGGTTTTGTTGTTCAACTTATCCTTGAATTTAATGCAGCGTTAAATATTAATAACGACTCAATTAAACTAATCACTACACAAGTTTGTCGGTCAACTTGTCGTTAAATGTTATTTGTTGTTTAAATTTTGTAATCATTCGTTAAATTAAATTGACCTTCTATATGTTGATTAAATTTTAATCGCTCGTTTTGTTTTACTCATACCAAAACAGAGGAGAGAAAGGGTGTACATTGGCTTTAATCCCTTGCGGGGGAATTACAGCGACGAACAGATAAGGCAGAGATACAGTTTTGGAGTAGACGCCATCAGCTTTTTGGCAGATGAACTCAGAGAGTTTGAAGAGGAGTGCCAGGAGAAGCAGACTGCATTACCGGTGGAACAGCAAGTCATGATTGCATTGAGGTTTTATAGAAGTGGCAATCAATTGCAGGTCATTGGTGACACATCATCATCATCATAATTCATTTCATTATCATTAATTCAGCTTGTGTTAAGTTTGCATTGTTATGTCACCACAGACAACGTCGGGGTGACATGTTGTTATTCTACGTTTCTTCTGATTATTATTCTTCTTTTCCTTCTTCCAATAAATTCTTGTCCGACCGATTATTTTGAGATGGCTGGATGGAATCATTTCAAACTTTGCATGGAGTTGGACCACCATCTGAAGTTATATGCTGCGCGTTTGAAATTTTCAAAATGGCCGCCATTTCCAAGATGGTGGCCACTTTACGTTGAAAAATGTTGGATTCTATATCTTCGTATGAAGCCAAGTTCATACTAGGACTAGTTCAGAAAAAGACAATAAGCCAACCAAGTCCTTTAATGTCAGTTTTTGTCATAAAGATAATGAGCTTTCTTTGCAAAATACTCAATTAAAGGATTATCTTAATTCATCTAATATTCCCAAATAAACTTCAAATTAAAGAGATCACTGTTATACCATAATCAGCATTATACCTGGACCTATATCTCTATATTGACATTTCTGAACGTCTGAAATCAAAACTTTCTGTAAAGCGTGATGATTTCAACTTTCCAATAGTGAAATAGTTTCTGAGCAGTAATATTTCAACATCTCTGACATATGACTTACATTTCACAACTCATTCACTATTGTCGTGCCCATAGTTTGTACAGCAATTTTTTCAACAGAGCGAAATTAATCTCTCAAAAATAGGTTCACCAAGGTTATATTCAGTCACTGTTGCAATTTCCATTACAGATGTTTTACAGTCGTTACCATGATTTGACAGATCGTTATATGTCTATTTCCCAAGTGAGGAATAGAGCAGATCCCGAGTTTACCTAAATGACATATACCAACTGTGACTTAACACTGGACTGTTTGTCGGCGGTATGAAGGGTGTAACTCATGAAGCAGATAATTCTTGCCCTCCCGGAGCACCTAACGATACGCAATTCACACTGCTGATGCTTGAATTAGTTTTTAGGTTCGTAGTTGTGTTCTGTTTGTTTTATTTTGCCATGTTGTCTCTATTTTTTTTGGCATCTGAATGGCCCTGTTTTTGGAATTTCGATCATGGAATTTTCTCTTTTTTTTTTACTTTATCGTTTGCTGATGTACCAAACGAAATGTAACTGCAAGTTCTAATAAATAAACATGTACCTTTTACATGAACGGAAAGGTCTTCGATGCACATTATCATTGAGATATACAAATGAACAAATAAGGGTTATTAAGCATATAAATTGAACTAAATACCTGAAGATACATGGAACAGTTACGCGAATGGAACACCAATTTTGTTGTTTATCATCTTGAAGTTACCATGAGCAAACATTAATACCTCATAGAAAGTTCAAGACGGCTACTAATACCGGCTTGAAAGGAATGAATTCACTCTCAAGTTGTCGACTAATTCTACACCTGTTAAAGTCAACAAACATTAAAATATCGGACAATCACTCATAGAAACACTGTAATCTGTTGTCAGGCAATGGGATCAAAAAGAATACAACATAAACGACCACAGAACACTTACGGAGTTAACTGAAAGCTATCTTCGCATATAAGATTAAGTCACATCTAAATATTTCAATAAAGATACTATCACGTCAAACAATTGTCAATTAACCACGAGGACCCCCCTCCCAAAGTTCAAAAGAGCTGTGCAATCATTCGGATGTATCATAGTTATAAATTTAACATACTTAGTATCCTCTCTAATAATTTATGTCAAAACAATATCAAAATTCAACAAAAGTTAAATTTGACGTTTTATCAAAAATACACAAAATACGAGTTGCACATCTTTCAAAACAACTGTATTATATTTCAGAAGTATATTTAATATATCAGAATTTCCGATCATGCAAAATGTGATTGACATTCGGACTAGTACTTAATCGGCTTATTGACCTCTTTTCTTAACCTATGTAAATTTGTTCAAGGAATGTTCGTAGAGAAATTTTGAGAAAAAAAAAATGAAACTAGTATAATTTCGATAATTTATTGATGCAGTATAAAGATCAGAATTTGCTTTGACCCTTCCCTCGTCCAGGGCATTCAAGTCTTATACTTAAAACGATAATTCACACTCAAGTGCCTTAGTTATTCATGTTATATATATGTGTGTGTTTTATGCCTTGTATTTGTGTTAAAAGTTAAAATGTCTAAAGTATAGAACTTTTTTTATTCTAAGGGATATCCCTCATACAATGCTCTGTCCTCGGCTAATTTTCAAGATTTTTTATTGAAATATAAGCGGCATTATTTGTCGAAATAGCTATCTGAAGCACTTAATAAATTAATTGTAATTTCGTATGTAATTTGTACTTTCGGTCTTTAATTACTGTTAAAGTATATGCTGTAAAAAACCAAAATTGAAAACCATACAGAAGTATAACAAAGTCCATAAAATATATAATGGATTAAGTGACATCCAGGGCCGGGTTACGACTTTCTCACAAAATACATAATGGATTAAGTGACATCTATGGCCGGGTTACGACTTTCTCACAAAATACATAATGGATTAAGTGACATCCATGGCCGGGTTACGACTTTCTCACAAAATACATAATGGATTAAGTGACATCCGGGTTACGACTTTCTCACAAGATATATAATGGATTAAGTGACATCCATGGCCGGGTTACGACTTTCTCACAAAATACATAATGGATTAAGTGACATCCGGGTTACGACTTTCTCACAAAATATATAATGGATTAAGTGACATCCGGGTTACGACTTTCTTACAAAATATATAATGGATAAAGTGACATCCATGGCCGGGTTACGACTTTCTCACAAAATATATAATGGATTAAGTGACATCCATGGCCGGGTTACGACTTTCTCACAAAATACATAATGGATTAAGTGACATCCATGGCCGGGTTATGACTTTCTCACAAAATACATAATGGATTAAGTGACATCCATGGCCGGGTTACGACTTTCTCACAAAATACATAATGGATTAAGTGACATCCATGGCCGGGTTACGACTTTCTCACAAAATGCATAATGGATTAAGTGACATCCATGGCCGGGTTACGACTTTCTCACAAAATACATAATGGATTAAGTGACATCCATGGCCGGGTTACGACTTTCTCACAAAATACATAATGGATTAAGTGACATCCATGGCCGGGTTACTCACAATAAAGTAACAACAGAAATAAAATTCAAATTGCACAATGTACATTTAGAAATTAAGAAAAAATATGAAAACGTAAATTCACAGTAACCTCGGTATTTAGTTATTTGGTGATTTAAGTTACACTATTATGGTTAAATAGTCCATGGTTCCACTGATAATGATCGATAATGTATTTGTCGGCCTTATATATTGCTCTAAATATACATGAGTTAGTTATGATTGCAAAGGTTATTTTTTGTTTGTTCAAAACATCGTATGGAAAAATCTTAAGATACAACAGCAGAAGGATACCGAAAGAACAATTAAAATGCATAAATGATATTTCAGAAACATGAAAAAGACGATAGACCAGTGGAACAACGCCACGAAATACCTTAAACGATTTAACAAAACAATTAAAATGGTCTCTTATTATTCTAGAACTAGTTTTTTTGTCTAGTATGAATGTCTGTTTTCAAATTTATATTATTTTACCGTTCATATTGATTAATATTTATGCATGCTGTTACTTTAGGCAGAGTACCATGGGTATATTTTGGATTAGTTTGTAACTACTTTTTCTGATTAATTCTCCTCTTTATCTTTTCCAATTAAGATGTATGTAACGACAGTGGATTTCATCGGTGCTAATTACTACAGCTCCAGGCTTATTTTATTACACGTATAATATTCAAAATAAAAAAAAAATCATTTTTCGTGATTAATAATATAGACTGTAGTCCCTTGTATGTTTACACAATATCCTTGGGCTAGAACTCTCAACGTTTTCTAATCATGCAAACTACAGATAATTTTACTTTTTGCAATGATGAAACAAAATATTGTCTAAATATTGTCTTTATTTTTAACTGTGTGATAACGGTACTGTATTGTCTATGGACTGGAATAAGCCCAAACACACACACACACACACACGCACACCACATATGAACCCTACCCACATTTTTAAGTTTGTTTCCATCCCCTTTTTTGTTAACATGAGCATAACCTTGCAATGTTCGAACGGGTCAATTTTGTAGACCCTCACAACGAAATTTGGGAAAATTTCGTTTTTGACTAAAGTTTTTCGTTCAGTTGCCTCATATTATTGATTGCCATCCCTCAGCTATGAAAAAGTGGTTTAGAACTAATGATAGCCTATGGTATAAGCTTTACAATATCCAACATAATTACCATTTCCATACCCAAACGTTACGGAAATGGTCTATATAACAGTCTGTTTTTCATTTCAGAATTCTTGCAATTGTTTTTAGTCTTTTAATCTAAGCATGTCAACATGATGTAAATATGTGTTCGAATGACCAAACTATTTAAAAAAAAAAACAAATAAAACAGACCTTTGAATATTTTTGTTTTCGACACAGTTTTGTCCCTTTTTCCCCATCTGGTCTATAAGTAGTTCAAAGTAACTGAGAACCGAACAGTCAGTCAAAAGAACGAACAATCCATGGACAATGGCAACATCGGATACACTAAGAAACAATGACACTACATAAGTACGGGACAAAAAAGAAAAATGAAGACACACATATAGATGAACAACACGGACTAAATAAAAACCATGGATGAGATCAGGTGTAGAGTAAGCCCCACCTGCTTCTTGTAAGACACCCGCCATGTTAAACCTGACAAATCCGGTAGTAAAGTCGTATCCGGTAGAGAAAAAAACTTTAGTTGTAATAGTTGTAAAGAGAAAGATCTGTTGTGATCCGAGAAATATATACCATGGCCATCCATAAGATCGTGATGTCGACCATAAATCTTTTGTACTTTTTGAAAACATACCCTTGCATAAGTGGTCTATTTGTAAGCAACCGAGCACTATCAAGGAAGTCATTATATCTATCACAAGCACTTGAGTAGCGAATGTTTTCAAATTCATGAAAAACGGCTATAAAATAAAAGAACATAATATTTTCTTTACAACCAGTGCAAATTGAAGTAATTTTGAAGTAATATTAACTTTCTACATCCATAAAACTTATCCCTATCCCAACAAATTTACTCTAAAATTTTCATATTTGATGTCTATGTTCGTATTAAAAAAATAACCAGAACACAAAAATGTGTGTTGTTTATGACAATTATACTATAACTAATCCGAGTTTCTGATTATCACAAAATGTTCAACGAATGATCGAACAACGCAGTAATTCGCGAATGAGTGTGGCACATGCGTGAATTACAGTGTTTATCGATCATGAGTGGAATATTTTCGATAATCAGAATCTAGGATTAGTTACTGCTTTTATTATATAGATCAGTTCTCGCATATTTAATGGTTTATTTTAAGATTCTTTTCATGAACTACGTTTTCCATGCTAATCCACATAAGTTGTGTTAATAATGTTTTTAAAAACAAGGAGTGTTTGATATGACTCTGCGTACGGGAAAGCTCAACGTTAACCCAAGAAATTTTCCTTAAAATTATCCATTTTTAGTCTATGTTCGCATAAAAATTACCAAAACACACACAATCTGCATTAATTCTATCATGATCTGCTATTTCAAATCCCACTTGTCAGCTTAAACTAAATATTTTGTCCAAAATTGATGAAAAATGGGAGCTTCAGTATTTCAGATTTGTCCAAAATTCACTTTTAAATCGCTATTTGTGGCAAATCTGGAGGATTTCTCTGCAAATATACTAATTTGTTGTTCTAACAAATAAATAAGTTGTCTTAAATAACTGTCACAGAAAACAAGCATTTCTCAATGTGACTCTAAATACCGAAAATTTTGCCTCTACCAAAACAAAGTTAAAACTTAAAATGTATTTTGATATATCGTAATATGCAATTATTACGCCAAAATATAGGAAAAAATGAAGACTTTGTAATTACGTAACCTGTATTTGCGATATTTCGAATGTTATTGTATAATTTTAAACTGCAAGTAATTATTCCGGTTGGGCCGAAATGACAGCTTTATTGTAATCCATTATTTTCTCTTATACTTAACCAAAGATAGATACTTTTTATTGTCTAAAACGTTTAGAGGAAATGCTTCCACACTGCACTGTTATTAACATGTAACGTGGAACCGTTGTGATATAAAATTATAAAACTCCTGAGTTGTTAGAAAAATAAGCTTCTTATTTCAAAACAAACAACGTCAGCTTTGTGAAAATAGGAACTTTATGCTCTAGATGAGAACAGAACCTTACAAAAATGCATTACCATAATTATCTTCTTTGTCTAATTGTACTTTATTTCATTTTTTTTTTAATTTATTTATTTACATTTTTTTTCGTGCAGGATTACTGAATGGGCATGATCTTGTAGAACAGACGTCAAAATGAAAACATTTACTTTATGCCAATTAACAAATGGTGAGAGAAAAAACTCAAAATCGAAATGGGCTGGATATGTAACTCAAACTACAGTGTCTATTCTACATTTAAGCACATCATTATATAAGCTTTAACAATAGTAAGACAAATTAAACAAAATGGCAAGGCATTTTTCATAGAAACACCTAAATATCAAGAAAGGATCAAAATTTTATGTCAGTCGTAATTGGTTAAATATTTTTTTCGTTGCACGGAAGGTACTGTTTATATTCCGCTTTAATTTGTTTCTTAAAATGTAATTATAAAACCTGTTAGCAAGAAACGAAAATGGAGGATCAGTCACCAAAAGACAGGACTAACAACTGTCACATACATCTCTTCCTCATTTTGTACGCTCCTGTTGGTCATATAACAGGGGACATCAGCATCATAAACGATGGCAAATTACGACATCTGTTAACAAAAATGTCCTGAATATCGTGAACCCAAAACCATCAATTCGAAACAAAATTTTAAAGTATTGATGGACGCAGTTGAAAAATATGCTTAACAATTGCCTAAGAGGGAACAAGAAAAAGTTGAAGCACTTTCCGGCTTGATCATGTCCATAAAGTCGTTCATTATAGCTCGCTTGAGGCGTGTAAAGACAAGTATGAGCCCCAACTCTAAAATCATATTTGAAGATCCAGATGCAGTAAAGACATTCTTCTTTCTTCCATGACAACTATGTTGTTCCAGCTGACAATGGCCCACAACACATATATCTGCAAAAGGCTCTTCATTGACTGCTTAATGAAGGAGATGGATCTTGACAATGCATTTGGCAACCAAACATACAAATTCTCTACAATACCAAAGTAAGACATCCTCAACATCACAAAACAGTATTTTTTCCCTTTTGTATCAATATAAGTGAGGAAAACAACAATATAAGTTGCATCTACTAGATACTCAAGCTATACAAATGTCCTTAAAAACAGATGGATTTCTGGGTCTGCCAAATTCACTATAAAACCCATTTTTAAACTCCTGACTTCATTACTTACTGCATTGAAAGATGGCCTAAAGACATTGTGAAAAAACTTTACTCAACAAGTTGGGTGAATCAGATGTGGATTCTCAAAAACTCTAAAGATTTATTAGAATATCTGTCTCCAACCGAACTCAATTACTGCAACAGCAGAAAATCATTGGCATTTTCTACACTCTTTATTACCCTCCAACAATTAAGGTCAATTCTCCGGGGGTTAATGCACCAGTGTTTCTGTACTGAAAAGTGTGAAATGATATTCATATTTGGTGCTTGTAAGGAAAAGGATTATTTTGTCGAACAACATACATATTCAACAAAAAGTATTAAGAGAAGGATGACGTGGCAAAGCTTGAATTTTTAATTGACAAAATATTTGTCGAATTTGGAGGATAGGTTTTCTACCAGACAACCGGGATAAGTATGGGTACTAATTGTGCGCCGCTTCAAGCCGATTTATTTCTTTATTCGTATGAAGCCAAGTTCAAGCAAAGACTAGTTCAGAAAAAAGACAATAAGCCAGCCAAGTCATTTAATTTCAGTCTTCGTAATAAAGATAATTTGTTGTTATTGAAAAATCCCCAATTTAAGGATTATCTTCATATCATATACCAAAAGGAACTTCAAATTAAAGAGACCACTGTTACAAAATCATCAGCATTGTACCTTCACCTTTACCTCTATATTGACATTTCTGGACATCTGAAATCAAAAAAATTATGATAAGCGTGATGAATTCCACTTTCCAATAGTGAACTTCCCGTTTTTGAGCAGTAATATTCCAAAATCTCTTGCATGTGGCGTTTTCATTTCACAACTCATTCGCTATTGTCTTACCTGTAGATTGTACAGCGTTTTTTGTCAATAGAGCGAAATTAATGTCTAAATAATTGGTTCACCGATGTTATGTTCAGTCACTGTGGCAATTTTCTTTACAGAATTTGTACGCTCGTCACCATGATTTGACAGACCGTTACTATGTGTCTATTTCGCAAATGAGATTAGAGTAGATCCTGAGTTTACCGAAATGATAAACACCGACTCTGACTTAACACTGGACTTTCCGTTGACAGTGTAAAGGGTTCCACGCATGACGTAGATCATTCTTGCCCTTACGGAGCACCTAATGATACCTCCAATTTACACTGCTGATGCAATTAGCTTTTTAGTTTTTAGGTTCGTGGTTGTGTTTCTGTTTGTTTTATTTTGCCATGTTAACTCTTTTTTTTTGTTGCATCTGATTTGTCCTGTTTTGGATTTTCGATCATGGAATTTTTCCATTTTCTGACTTTATCGTTTTCCGAAGTATCAAACGAATTGAAATCTTTAAGTTTGCAAGTTCTAGCAAATAAACATATACCTATGATTTGAACAGAAAGTTCTTCGATGCACCTTGTCATTAAGATACAAATAAACAAATAAAGGGTTATTGGGAATATCAATTGAACTAAATACCTAAAGATACATGGCACAGTTATGCAGATGGAACAACATTCTTGCTGTTGTTAATCATCTTGACGTCACCATGAGGTCATCAAAAATTAACAAACATTAATACCTCATAGAAGGTTCATGACGGCTACAAACACCGGCTTGAAAGGAATTCATTGCCTAGGTGTCGACTAATGCTACATCCTTTAACGTCAACAAGCATAAAAATATCGAGCAAAGCTCTCTTACAAACACTGTCATCTGTTGTCAGGCAAAGGATCAAAAACTATACATATGGCAAGCAAAATTAACCAAAATGCAGAGAAACCCGGTTTTGGTTAGCAAAATCGGGTTGTGCTGTCTGTAAAGCTAGGTTTCCTGCCTGGAAACCCAGGGTTTCCTTGACTAAACTCGATTTTAGTACTGCAAATGTAAGTTTCCTCTTAGAAATACATACAATGTTCAGCATCCAATAGGTTTCTGAAGCTAAACCCAGGTTTCCTCATGCGGATGTAGGTTTTCCTCACCGAAACCGGGTTTCGTACTGAGAAACTTAGTTTTGGTCAGATAAACCTGGTTTTCATGCCAGAAAACTCGACTTTCCAGTAGCAAATGGTAGTTTTCCTGTTTAATTACATAGAAGGCTGAGGGTTCTATGAATTTATGAAGCTTAACCCATGTTTCCTCACGCAAAGATGGGTTTTAGACAGCGATTTTATTTCTTCATAGGAAATACATAACAGGCTGATCGCTTATTTCCGAACTCGTTATGTAAGCGTTGTTGTCATAGGAAGGCATCATTTTGTCAATTATTTATTTATTTTGTTAGTTTCTGCAGGGGAATGCATAATTTATATGTCTCTTCCTACTTTTAAATTGAAATAATTAATATACGAATTTGCGGAATTAAACATTTCTTTTCCCTGAACTTGAAAAAATAAACCACTCCATTGGCTGTCGATTCCCAACGTACGGACCGAGAAAGATCTCCGGGTTCTACATCCAGACGGAATAAATAGAAAGCTATATATATATATATAACGGTCCATGGTAGGAACCCAACGGGGTTAGTATTAGAGACATGAATATCGAGATTATATATACAGTACAGGCAGAGTCATATGATGATAAATGTCCCTGTCGGACATGTCCCAAACCCAAAATCTGACAATTTTATGAGGGGTCATAAAATTGTCCTTCTGCTTCACTGATTTTAATTAGGGTATAAATAGGTGATCAGTTTTATTACTTGTTTTATATCTTTAATTTGAAAACAGATAATAATTATTAATAAAAAATCAAATTAAAAAAAATATTAATAAGTTGTATTTTTTATATTAGACACAAATCATGACTTTTATACTAATATTAATCTCATAAATTTTATGCAATTAATATAAGAAAGTTCCTACTATTTAAAAATTTTTGATGGATTAATGGATTATGATTTGCAGATATTTAAAAAAAAATTGTGTATTTTTTTTTAATTTGTATCAAAAAATAAAAACTATATTTATACATAGAAAATAAAAAAATTCATTTGAAATTTTCTAAATTGTACATGTATAATTATCAGACATGTAATTAATTTTTACTGCTTAGTTTTTTTGAAAAAATTGAAATACAAAATCAAATAAATGCAAAACTTATCAAATTATTAATTAATTTAAATATAAGATAATTATCAATTTTGAATTTTTTTATTCATTAAAATTCAAAATAAATTAAATATGATTGTGGCCTTCCTCAGGTAAGGGAAATCACCACACCAGTCAGGTACATTAATTATTTTATGACACATGTTTTATGACCCTTAAGCCTCATTAACAGCAGGGGATTAGTCTGACTGGGACATCTGTCGGACATGTCTGACATCATGTCTGATTGGGACATATATCATGATATGTCTCTGACTGTACTGTATATATACGAAAAATTTCTGAGTGTCATTTTCAAAAAAAATGAAATAGCCCACATTTTGATGGGGTGCTCAGCATAGATCAGTCCATGCTGAGCACCCCATCAAAATGTGGGCTTTTTCAATTTTTTTGTAAATGACACTCAGAATGTTTTCGTTTTTATTCGGTTTTCCAATTTGTTTGATATTATCTGCACTGATGAGATTTGTTGTCGAAATGGCCATATGCAGAAGATAAATTAACTGCAATTTTGGGTACTTCTGTTTAAAAAAAATGAAATAAATAGAAGTGACAATAAAAGTCCGAATCGATCAAAGGAAGAGACTAGTAAGGAAAATCCGTATAACATTCGACTGAATCAGGGGAACAAAATGAAATTAATTATTTAGGCTTGAGTCATCTGGCATCTGCCTGTAATGTATTTTTCTATCAAACCAAAACCAAAGTCTAAGTCTTTTAATGCAATCTCGATATTCATTTCTCTAATTCTAACCCCGTTGGGTTCACACGATAGACCATTATATTTTAATTTTTAGGCCCTGCATTAGCGTAAATATTCGCAAATCCGGGGAGATGAACAAGTTTCCACGTTGACTGAATTTAAATATAAAAGTGTATGATAGGAACCCAACAGGGTTAGAATTAGAGACATGACCCCGTTGGGTTCCTTTATATTTAAATTTTTAGGCCCTGCATTAGCGTAAATAATCGCAAATCCGGGGAGATTGGCAAGTTTCCACGTTGACTGGATTTATGATAAACACACTAATAAAGAGAAATATATTCATGAAACATTTACAAAAGGTCTCAATTAAGTCGCTAATTATCGATTCACAAAAAACCTTCTTCAGGCGAGGCTGAACATTTAATATGTCCGAAAAATATTTTTGTTGGTATAAGTGCATTTGATGTAAAAAAAATATTAACCACAAATATTTTTAATGTATAACAATAATAGGTGTATTATCTACTGAGAAACGCTTATATATTAAACTGATATATTAGTCTTTGTATTTAAAATAACCATGTTTATGTTATACTTCAAAAAAGGAAATACAAAAAAAAGATAATTTAAATCTATTGCATTTACTTTTTAAAACGTTTCTCGTCTTTTTCATTAAGTCCATCAGGATCTGAGCTGGTATATCCCAATTCTCTCCCTGCGTTTTCGTGCTTCTTTGTCTAAAGATGAATTACATTCAATGATCTGAAATGTAATGTCCTCAAACCGATGCCCAGTTCTTAAAAATTGCCTGGTAAGAGGACAGTCCCTTTCTTTCACACTGAACGAACGATGATTGTTAAATCGTTTGTTGAAAATGTCCCCCAATTCCCCAACATACTGTAGTTTGCAAGACTGGAATGTGAGGACATTAAGAGTGTTTTTAGATTTACAGTTCAAGTCCGCATAAATGGTGTATTGTTAGGAACGTAACGTCACAGTATAATTTAAGGGAGATAAACGTTATGTTAAATAAAAATAGATATACATAAAAATATTACGGAAACACAGAGCGCCACGGTCTTCACTACTGTTGTTTATGCAAAATTAAAAACCATACAGAAGTACTCCTAAGTCCATAAAATATATAATGGCTTTTAATGACATTCATGGCCGGTTACGACTTTGTCTTAATATTCTCACAATGGAGTCCCAAAAGAAATAAAATTCAAATTGCACAATGTACATTTCAAAATCTAAGAAAAATATGAAAACGGCTTTGGCGATTTCAGTTACACTATTTTGTTCATATGCCGTGCTATATGGAAAACTACGCCACGGTTCGACTTATGATATACTTGTCGGCCTAATATATTGCTCTGAAAATACATAATGAGTTAGTTATAACTGCAAGGGTTATTTTTTGTTTGTTCAAAAATATCGTATGAAAAAATCTTAAAATACAACAGCAGAAGAATACCGAAAGAACAATTAAAATGCATAAATCATATTTCAGAAACATGGCAAAGACGATAAACCAGAAGAACAACGCCACAAAATATCTTAAATAACAAAATACCGAAGTTACTGTTAATTTATTTCTGCATATGCGCATTTCGACAACTTATGTCTCATCAGTGCAGATCAAACCAAAACATTTGGAAGTCTATTAACCAAAACACGTGTTAAAGCTATTACAGAACAATTAACCAAAAGGATCTAACAAGAAAAGCCAAAATATATCTAAGGACAGGGCTATGCATGAGGAAGATACTCCTTAGTTTTAAACAAAATTTTGCAAATTTAGATATTGTAAGTTTCAAACACAATCGGTTTTCGGGTCAGCACCGAAGTACTGACTAATGGGTTGGTGAATACCCTCGGGGATTAACAGTCCACCAGCAGAGGCATCGGCCCAGTGGTATTACATAACAAAATACCGAAGTTACTGTTAATTTATTTCTGCATGTGAGCATTTCGGCAACCTATGTCTCATCAGTGCAGATCAAACCAAAACATTAATAAGTCTATTAACCAAAAAACGTATTCAAGCTGATAGAGAAGAATTAACCAAAAGGATCTAAACAGAAAAGCCAAAATATAGCTAAGGACAGAGCCATGCATGAGGGAGATACTCCGTATTTCGCCCAATCTCATTTAAGTCGTGCAAATGGGGTCCTCGGATTCGCAGTGTACTAGGAGTCACAAAAATGTACAGTATGGTTAATGTTAGTTGTCCAAAATGTTGTGTCCGTTTGCACTTTTAATTTTAACTATGAAAAAGCATGGTGAAATAAAAGTTCACTTTGACAATTTAAAATTATTTTCATGAAAACTTATTTGGTAATTTAAAGTGTTAATCAGATGTTACGAAGGAATCTGACATGTAAAATGAGGTAAAAATTGACCTTTTTCGGATATGAATATCTTGAAAAGAATTAAAGATTTGATAAAGATATTGTACAATTTCAGAAATTTGTACATGATGAAAAAATATATCTATATGAATTCCACTTATAACAGATATATCTTTTCACATTTGTCAATTCCAAATGCATGACTTACATGAGATTTGGCGTTTAAACAAAATTTTGCAAATTTAGATATGGTAAATTTCAAACACAATCGGTTTTCGGGTCAGCACTGAAGTACTGACTACTGAGTTGGTGAATACCCTCGGAGACTAATAGTCCACCAGCAGAGGCATCGACTTAAACGATTAAACAAAACAATGCAAATGGCCTCTTATTATTCTATTTTTTTTCTTCTAGTATGAATGCCTGTTTTCAAATTAATATTATTTTACCGTTCATATTGATTAATATTTATGCATGCTGTTACTTTAGGCAGAGTACCATGGGTATATTTTGGATTAGTTTGTAACTACTTTTTCTGATTAATCCTCCTCTTTATCTTTTCCAATTAAGACGCATGTAACGACAGGGGATTTTAAACGCTGCTAATTACTACAGCTCGAGGCCTTTTTATCACACATATAATATTCAAGATTAAAAAAAACACTTCATTTTTCGCGTGATTAATAATATAGATTTTAGTCCCTCGTATGTTTACACAATATTCTCAACGTTTTTTTTTTCAATCATACAACCTAGAGACAATTTTACTTTTTTAATAATTTTGCTTCAGCAAGAAAGGATGTAACAAAATATTGTGTAAATATTGTCTTTATTTTTAACCATGTGACAACGGTTCTGTACTGTCCATGGGCTTGAATAAGCCCCCTCCCCCGGCCAAACACACCCCACTTATAACCCAACCCACATTTTTAAGTTCACTTACATCCCCTCTTCAAACTATAACATGTAAACATGAGCATAACCTGCATACAATGTGTGAACAGGTCCCTTTTTAGACTCACTCAACAAAATTTGGGAAAATTCCGTTTTTGACTAAAGTTTTCTTTCAGTTGCCTAAAATGTTTGATTACCACCTATCGGTTATGACAAAGTGGTATAGAATGATAGCCTGTGGTGCAAGCTTTACAAATATCCAGCATTATTACCATTTTTATACCCAATACGTTATGAAAATTGAAAAAAAACCTTTCCACTTCTCTTATCGTTCTATAATATCTCCTTCTTTGACAGAATAGTAGCTGCGTCGGATTGTCTTTGGAGTTGTCAATGCCTAGTTCTTTCTTCAAACAATTTATGTAATGATTTTTGCAAATAAAAATGATATTATTAGGGGCCTTATCGGAAGGAACGACGACATATTTGCCACATCTGCATTTTTGAAAATTGATGATACTTTAGTTCTCATTGACCCTCGTAGCTGATTAATTTGATTAACAATCATTGTCCTCAAAGCCTTGATCCACTCTAAAAGGTAATCAAGGCCTTCATCCTGTACACACTAAATCCATTTTCTGGCGTAGTCCTCTACATCATCCATAAAAAAGGGAATCAAGGTCTTCATCCTGTACACACTAAATCTATTTTCTGGCGTAGTCTTCTACATCATCCATAAAAAAATTTTTCAAACTGGGAAATTTTGTTCCCAGTTGATGGAACGTGTGGTTCACGGATTTTAGGCCCTTTTGCAAGGATATCACGGAGAGACTTGTTTTCAATGATACTCAAATCTCTCAGTATGACGTAACCACAGGGACTACTAGTATATCTGTATGGTGAATGAGAAAATTAAAAATGGAGAAGTTTTGACTTGGGGTCGTCAATAGTAAGGTTTATGATTGAAAATTTTAGACGCGATTTGTGAAGAATACATATAAAAAGGAAAGAAAATGGGGTAAATGTGAAGGAGACAACATCCCATATCAAGGTTAAAACGACCCAAAACAAAGCATCTAGTGGTCACAGTATGGTCTTCAACACAGTGAGGAACTTCACACCATAAAGCAATCCCTAAATGGCCCCAAAAAGGTAAAAAAGTGAATAAATCAATAGAAACAAACCACATCCAATAACCCAAATATCAAGAAACTAAAATCTTATAAGAATACAAGGACAAGCCAATGACCAACATATTCCTGACTTGGGACAGGCGCAAAAATTGCGAAATGGATGTACGAAATGATCGGGACTGACGTGTGTTTGAAATATGGAGGTATTTTGTTTTTTACATTCTGTGATGCAAGATATGAGCTCGGTTAATAGCATGCAAACCCTTATTGCCGAATTTGATGGGTAGAAAAGAACAGCGTTCTTCTACATTGGCGTGTTGATTAACAGGGTTGAAAAGCTTGTGTTGACCAATATTAAGTATAACAGCGTCTAACTGGTATGAAGCTGAGGATAGATCAGTGCAGATATTTTCTAAAAACGTTTTATACACAATTCATTTTAGTAAGTCGTAAAGAATACAGTTTTCTACGAATGTGATTTAACCATAAAGTTTTTCAAACGAAAGGAAGTAGTATAGTTACATTTTGAAGTGTTTGTGATGTATAATGGCGATGGCAATGGCTTCGGTTTCGTCTAGGATTGTGATCAAAATGCGCATCACATTAAAATCAGAAATAAAGAGATATACAAGATGCATATATGAGCCTGTATCGCTCACCTGTTGGATACTGTTCTAATTAGAATTTCCCACACAGCTATATGAATAATCTGAGATGACGGCCAATAATCAAAAAAATAATTCATCTGGTAGATAACTGTTATTTTCAGACGCCTAGTTAATATCAATTTGATGTGTGAAACCGTTTTCAGGAACAATTTACAAGATTTTTCACAAAGTTTTATGCTAAGCTGTATTCCCGGTGGCGCACATTTTAGATTTCTACTTGATACAAATATATTAAATTTGATAGATGAATATCATAGTACCATGCCTCCTTAATATTAATTTATAGATATGAAACTGTTTCTAAGAATTAGAAATCTAAACATTTTCCTATAGGGTCCTATGTTAAAGTAAGATTTGCTGTTGCAGTCATCAAGGCTTTATGATCGTTACTTAAATCATGTATTTGTTTGATGACAAGCATATTAGCATGCCTAGTCAATATCAACTTGATATAATTATAGAACGATTTTCAGTTATTAGAAATTGCAATTGTAACCTTTTGGGTTCAATGTTCACCTAAGATCTGCAGTGACGGTCACCTTGAATTTATGATCAATACTTAAAGTTATACATTATTAGTGACCATCATGTTACCAATCCTAGTAAATATCAACTATATGCATGAAACGGTCTCCCAGAATTAGCAATTAAGAATTTCCCATCGGGTCCTATATTAAACAACGTTCTCTATTATTGGCCATTTTGAATTTAACGTGATCAGAACAAATATATAAAATTCGAAAAATGACCAATAGTTACCATGCATAGTTTATATCTCTACAAAACCCTTATATTCTGAAACGGGTACTTTTTGTACTGAAAAGGACTGAAAAGTTTTCGACCAGTCTAACTTGTCTGAAAATTGCTAAAGTAGTCTCGACTAAAATCCGATTCAGTTTGAAATTTACTGAACCGGTGTTGACCTGTCTCGACTAGTCTTGATCGGTACTGAAAAAACAACGGCAGTAGAATACCGAAGGAACAAGGGAAGCGAAGACCACAAAAATCGAAATCCAAAAGACATGGCAAAAACGGCAGCAGAGAAAAACAAAGACAAAGCAAGGACGTTACACAGCTACAATGCACGGAAATAAAAAGACGACATTAAAAACTAAGGCACTCATAGGGTGAATTCCAATGAAAATCGGGTGCTCCAGAAGGGTAAGCATGTCCTGGACACCCGTCACACTATCAGTGAAGCATATAGTGTTTTGAAAGATCTGTTTGGTAGCGAATTGGTTAATGTCATTTTCTAACCCTTAAACAAAACCAATGAAATCCATGGTATATGTTACTTCTCTAACCCTCAAACAATACCATGGTGAAGCTTTTCGTAAATAACTAGTATTGAAGCAATCACAAGGACAATTCAGTAGCACAAACATCACTGACGATGACAAAACTAAAATTTTATCGTACGATATACAAGACAACACGAAAAACTAAGGTACTGACAGTGTGAAAAAGTCTAGACCAGTCTGATATAGTACTGACCTGTCTTGACCGTCTGAAACTGTACTGGAAAGTCTCGATCTGTCTTGACCAGTCTGATATAGTTTTTAAAGAGTCTAGACCAGTCTGATTTGATACTAAAAGAATCTCGAAATGTTTGAATTTGTCTGGATCAGGCTATGACAATTAAAAAAATAGCAAACTATGTAGTGTGTTTCGAATTTCATTTCTCTGAATAAACTGAACTTTCAGACATGTTAAAACCCATTTATTAAAAGTTCAAAGGTCTATCTCTTAAATAACAGATGATCTTTAATTAATACATCCAGTAATTCGTTGCTTAGATAAAAAATAAATAATTCTTTTTTTCAAAAAATAATTTCAAATATATTCTCTTGTTTATGTCAAACCCAAATTATTATCTCGAATAAATAAGAAAAAATAAGAATCAATATTTAATGAACAAATTTGATCTTTTTTGTAGATAATATTTTATTTCAAACATTTATTTCTTATATATTCTATAAATTGTTTAGTATTGCAAATTGCAAACTGAGTTGATTTTCAACATCCCATATCCAGATTAAAACGACCCAAAACAAAGCATCTAGGGGTTTCTGGTGCTGCTGAGGATGAATTAATTTCCAAAATGGCAATACAGCTCAAAAAATTATTGCAGTTGGAGTTAACATATATGATATGGTCTCATGTTCATTTGCTCGATATCCTTTCGTACAATATTGTAATTTTTGTTCTGGCCAGCACAGAAGTACTGGACTACTTGTTTGGTTAATAACCTCGAGTAACAGTGTTTGTAAAAACGATTATAAAATCATTAATTTTTTTCCCCAATTTAAACAAAATATGTTCCAGGTATTAAAGTAAATGAGAACCGAACCATTAATCCAAAACGAATAATCAAAGGTCAATGGCAACAACAAACAAACAGAGACACAACATGAATACGGCACAAAAAAGAAAATTGAAAACACACACGCACTGATGAACAACAAGGACCAAATAAAAAACCATGGGTGAGATTTCTTAAGGGATGACTTCAAGTGTTGGGTAACATACCCTTGTTTAAGTAACCTATTTGTTAGCAACCGGACTTTATCAAGGGAGTCACTGTATCGACCACCCGCTCTTGAATACCGAATGAGCTGGGAGATGTAAACGCCTTATGCCGGCGCTGTTTTGATGCTGCTACAAAGAAAAGGGAAGTTGCCGATTGCAAAAATGCAACTATTGTGTTTGTCCTACAGATTTGTTTGAAGTCTACCTCTATGTCAATTTCAAGATGAAGGTAAAGGAATGAGGCCAGTGAGGAAGTTTCTGTAGTGTCTTTAATTTCAAGATCAGATGGAGTATATCACCAAAGCGAGCGTTGCTTAGTAACAAAATATCATCAATATAACGGAAGCTAAAATTGAAGAATTGGGCAAGTTTTTTAAGAAGCCCTACGATGAATTCAGCCTCAATGGAGCAGAGAAACAGATCGGCTAGGAGATTTGTGTCCATAGAAATTCCGATAGTCTGTTGAAAAATAAGTACTCCAAACTTGACAAATATATTGTCGATCAGAAACTCTAATAATTTAATCATTTCTTCCTCTGTATATTTTTTCTCCTATTCGGAGTTATAATTTGACAAAGTATGCTTGTTCTCTGCCTACAACAATGTACCTATATCTTAGTTCATCGTTCTTACGTAAGAAACATCTATGAATTTAAACCATTCAGCCGATATTTTAGTTGTTAATGAGGAATGGTATTGTAGAGTGTGGAGACGTCGAAAGTAATAATGCTGTTACAGTGTGATAATGATCTAGAGCATAAGATGTCAAGTAGATTTTCCACATTTCATTTACACCGCTTCTTGAAAAGCAAGTATCACAGTATTTTTGAAGTTTGAAGGCCTTCTTTAACAGCTGTCAAGATGGGGGTAAGCAACTTAGATATAGGTTTTGTCGAACATTTGTCAGATCCAGAGATTTTTTGTATGGGCATTTATGTAATTTTGGTACCCAGTGCAATGAGGAGAGATCTGTGTCTTCATCCTTAGTTGAAATTCAATAGGGGGCAAAAAAGATTTATGGTCCTGTAATATCTCCTCCTTTGACAGATTAGTAGCTGCGTAAGTTGGATTGCCTTTGGAATTATCAATGCCTAGTTCTTTCTTTAAACAATTTTTGCAATGATTTTTGCAAATAAAAATGAGATTATCATGGGACCTTAGCGGAACGACGACATATTTCTCGTGAATGGAGGAAAAGTAGCTAGCTTTAGTTCTCATTGACCCTCGTAGCTTAAACAACGGTAGTAGAATAGCGAAGGAACAAAGGAGTGAAATTTACAAAAATCGAAGGCCAAAGACACGGCCAAAACGAGAACATAGAAAACCATAACGTTAGACACAGAAAACAATGATGTTAGACAGATACAAAGCACAGAAATAGAAATTACAACATTCAAAACAAAGCCACTCACAGTGTGAACTCCAGTGGAACTGAGAGTAACATCAGGTGCTCCTGATAAGTCAGCATGTCCTGCTCTGATAACAGCACCCGTCACACTGTGAGTGATTCAATCCGGGAAAATGTCAAAGTCGGTAGTCAAATCCGGGAAGACGTGAATTTAGCTGAAAATGTCCACCTTCATTTGGGATACTGACACGTCATATCTTTCAAGGATGTTATGGTGACGGCCATAGAATTTCTTGAGGGATGAAATTAACTTCGAAGTTAAATTCAAAGTAACTTCGGTATTTAGTCATTTGTTACCACTGGGTCGATGCCACTGCTGGTGGACTGTTAGTCGCCGAGGGTATTCACCATCCCAGTAGTCAGTACTTCGGTGCTGACCCGAAAGCCGATTCTATTTGGAACCTTACAATATCTAAATTTTTGTAAATTTTGTTTAAAACTAAGGAGTATCTCCTTCATGCAAAACTCTGTCCTTAACTGATTTTGGCTTTACATTTAGATCATATTGGTTATTTTTTCTCTATCAGTTTTTCAACATCTTTGAGTTTACGGTCTTCCAAACGTTTAGATTTTATCTGCACTGATGAGACATAAGTTGTCGAAATGCGCATATGCAGAATTTAAATTCAAAGTAACTTCGGTATTTAGTCATTAACAAAGGTTCAACAAATCCATGACTTAGCAGCTTTTGGGACAGTGTTTTTGCTCTGTTCAAAAAATCACTGTACAAACTACATGTTCGACAGTAATGAATCAACTGTGAAATGTACACTCCATAGGCTGGAGAGGTAGGTATATTGCTAGAAAGGGAAAATTCACAATTGGGAAATTAAAATCATCACGCTTGTCATATAGCTTAGATTTCAAACGTCCATCTTCGTCAATAAACAATGAAAGATCTAGGTACAAAGCTGGAGTAGGTGTTTTAGTTGGTTTTTTTCAAATTTCAAGCTCATTGGGATAGATCTTATCTAAATATTCCTTAAATTTAGGATTTTTAAGAGAAAGTACATCGTCTATGTAGCGGAAGCTGAAATCAAACGACTGGGCTAAATGTTTTTGTTTAATATGAATAAGCCTTTGTAAAAACTTGGCCTCGAACGAGTAAAGGAAAAGTTTAGCGTACCGGCGCAGAGTTTGTTCCCATAGGAATCCCCATTGTCTGTTGGAAAACACGACCTCGGAATTTGACAAAAATATTGTCGATCAAAAATTCTAACATTTTGATTACGTCAGTCTCAGTGTACTTCTTGTTTAAATCAGTGTGGTTCTTGACAGAATATGTCTTGTCTTTCCCTATAAATAAATAGGTGTATCTGCGTTCTCCATTTTTTGTGCAGAAACATAGATGTATTAAAATCTGCAATTACTGTTTTTAGTTTATTGTGTGGCAGGGTCGTATAAAGTGTACAAAAAGCTATGGCAATGGATAAGACTGGTTGAGGATAGCTGTTCAAGGAGATCCTTTGAATTTTTAAGAATCCACATTTGATTCCCGCCGCTTGTAGAGTAAGTTTTATTACAATAATTTTTCAGGTCATCTCTGACTGCGGTCAAGAAAGTAGTTAGGAGCTTTGAAAGAGGTTTAGTGGTGCATCTGGAAGACCCGGCAATGAATCTCTCTTTTTATGTATTCTTATGAAGTTTAGCTACCCAGTAGATGTAAGGGAGTTGATTGTTTTCATCATTAGCTTTTTTGCCAAATGATGCTAACACTGAAGTGTGAGTTTGTACAATCTCATCCCTCGATTTTGTAGTAGGGGTATAAGTAGGATTTCCAGATGAACTGTCGCTGCCCATCTCCTTCACAAGGCAGTCGAGATAGTGTTTCTTCACACAAACAGTATCTTGTCAGAAGCTTTGTCTGTAGGGACAATGACGTTATTTTCTTGGAGTGTGGACAGTGTTCTTACTACAAGTGGATCTTCAAATATACTGGGATTTCTTGATTTCATAGCTGTTTTAAGCGCCGGATGCAATTTACAATTAATGACTTTATGGACCTGATCCATCCGAACAGTGTCTCAACGTCCTCTTTTTCTTTCTTTGCCCACTTCCTAGCATAGTCTTCAACTGCATCCATCAAAATCTTGAAATTGTACTTCCAGTTCATTTGCTGGGGCTCACGAAATTTGGGACCTTTTGAGAAGATATCTCGTAGTTTCAGGTTGTCTACGATATCTAGGTCACCAGTTATAACGTGTCCAGCCGGACTATAATTGAATGGGGAAGAGGAGCAAGCACAATCAGGTGGTTTAGCTTTAAAGTCGTTTAAGAATTGATTGATTGATTCGTTTGAGAATCATTGACCTCAAAGGCGTTATCCACTCCGAAAGGGAATCAAGGTCTTCATCTTGTTCACTGTTCATCCATTTTCTGGCTATTACAAAAACAGGAAAACAGCAAACACCTACAATGGCCAGGAACTACAGTCACATGCCACAATTTACAAGCAAACTGCACCAGAAAAACAATAATGAAAACAAGAGACAAACATAAATAACGATAGGAACTAGTCCTGTACAGTTCGAAATTTTGTTCCCAGTTGGTGGAACGTGGTTTACGAACTTTATTAATGTTGGCATTGATTTCTTTTTCACCACATCGGCAAACCAGAGAAAAACATTAACAATTCAATCCCTTTTAGTAGTAAGTTAATATAAGCAAAGTCTTAAATCAATACCTCTTTTTGTTCCAATAAATGGAACATTATTGGATTGGTTCTACCAAAACTAATGGTCTTTAAACTTTGAATGACGCCTAAGGGACCGACCATTTCACTTGAATGGTGGTGGGGGGGGGGGG